>CM077092.1:173211040-173420463 GCA_039513925.1 Platanthera zijinensis
GCTTGGACTTCATCAAGGACAATGGTCAGCCGGGAAGCGTGTATGCTGATCCGTGCCAAGATTCTCTTGTCATTTTTGCGGTATGTGCTCAAAAGTTGTTTCCTTCTGGTTATTTTGTTTGTTTAGTCTCGGTGTTTGGGACCGCTGTTAGTATACCGCGCTTAGAGGATATTCCCGTTGTTCGTGGTTTCACTGATGTGTTTCCTGATGACCTTCCTGGTCTTCCTCTCGATCGAGATGTCAAATTTGTGATTGATTTGGAGCCGGGTACGCATCCTATTGCTAAAGCGCCGTACCGAATGGCCCCTCGTAAGCTATAGGAGTTGCGAGTTCAGTTAGATGAGTTGTTGGCAAAAGTGTTTATCAGGCAGAGTTTGTCGCCTTGGGGTGCTCCTGTTCTATTTGTGAAGAAGAAGGATGGGTCGATGCGGCTTTGCATCGACTACAGGGAGTTGAAAAAAGTCACTTTTAAGAACAGGTACCCTCTGCCGAGGATCGATGACTTGTTTGATCAACTGCGCGGTAGCACAGTGTTCTCCAAGATCGATCATCGTTCCGGCTATCATCAGCTCAGGATCTGTGAGGTAGATATTAGACGGACTGCGTTTAGATCGAGGCTTGGACATTTTGAGTTCTTGGTGATGTCGTTTTGTCTAACCAACGCACCATAAGCTTTCATGGATATGATGAACCGGGTGTTCAAGAATTTCCTAGATAAGTTCGTTGTGGTTTTCATCGATTACGTGATGGTCTATTCTCGCAACGCTGAGGAGCATGATCAGCATCTGCGCTTCGTTCTATCAGAGTTGAGGAATCACAAGTTATTCGCCAAGTTGAGCAAGTGTGAATTTTGGTTGCCTCAGGTCTCGTTTCTAGGCCACGTGGTGAACAAGGATGGGATCTCGGTCGACCCAGAAAAGATCGCAGCAGTAATGGATTAGAGTAGGACGGGCACGCCCAAGGAGCTCAGGAGCTTCCTATGGTTTGTCGGCTACTACAAGAGGTTCGTGGAGGGTTTCTCTACCCTGGCTGCACCTTTGACTAGGTTGACCCAGAAGAATGTGGCCTTTGTTTGGAGTGAGAAGTGCGAAGAAGCCTTCCTGGAGTTAAAGAACAGATTATGCACTGCTCCGGTCCTGACCCTACCTACTGAGGGTGTGGAGTATGACATTTACGTTGATCATTCGCTTGTTGGTCTTGGTTGCGTGTTGATGCAGGTTGGAAAAGTGATTGTGTATGGGTCAAGGCAATTAAATACTCATGAGAGAAATTACCCTATGCATGACCTTGAGTTTGCAGTGGTGATTTATGCGTTGAAGCTGAGGAGGCATCTACTTTATGAGGCTCAGTGCAAGATCTTCACTGATCACAAGAGACTGAAGTATGTGTTCACGCAGAAGGAGTTGAATCTACGCCAGCAGCGGTGGCTTGAGTATGTGGCCGATTATGATGTAGAGATCTAGTACCATCAGGGTGATGGGTAAAAATTGTCTCACGGACTACAATCGAAAAGGCAAGTGTACCTATCGTTTTATAGTATAGTGATATAAAATAAATCAAGGTTGTATAAAAACTCGGGGCAGGCAAGTACTATTACTCACAACGATTCTATTATCCTACCGAACGATTGATGGGTTTTGAAAATAAAATAAAATAAGCTTAATTAAAAGAGAAATAAAATATTGCGAAAGAGTGCTCGATCGACGATTCACTTTGAAATAAAATAACGGAATAAATTAGTTTAGCATTTGTAATTCTATTAAGACTGTGACGGATCCGATATTAGGAAGTAATCTCGCTAGAGCATTAAATCCCCTAACTCATAGAAGTTTTGACCGAAATCTCTTTACAAGTCAGAATGGCCTAAAGTCGCATTACCGAAGTGACCCGCACAATTGGATTTGACTCCAATCCAGAGGATTTACGTCATCTTATATCTAGGGTTGCGTTCAACTCCTTCCTTCCTTGAGTGATCTTTCACATTCACGAGCCTCTCAGCTACTCAAATATGAGATCGAAATCTACTACCGTATAGTAGAAATACGGAGTCGATACGAAATAATTCAAGATCGGATCAAAAATAGAAAAATACAAATGCAACATAAAATGAAAGATATTATTTTATCGCAAAGCTTATCGCAATTGGGCACAAAAACTTATTAGCTACGCATAGTAGGAAAGAGGAAAATAAAATAGAAGTGATAGAAATTCATTTGCATTGCTTGATAAGATAAAAGAGAATACAAAAAAGACAAGACTATATTATGAATAAAATTACAACAATAAAAGAAAACTACAACAAGGGAAGAAACACTCTTGAACTAGAACTCTACCAAAACTACTTCCAAACTAAAACTACTTCCTAAAACAAGACGGAAGGGGTTCCTTTTATAGGAGAGGGAGAAGGATCTAGAATAAGGGGAGACAAGGGGGGCTGGCCATGCTTGGTGGAGATTGTTCATGCATGCAATTATGTGGGAAAGAGAAAATGGGAGGTTCAATGTATTATAATAAATGGAAGGAGAGAGAGGAGGCTACATGCATGCATTTTATTTTAGAAAATGAAAAGAAAATTTAACATAAGAGAGGGGGAATGGATGAGTCTTAAATGAGCATGAAAGAGGGTTAAAAGGGATGAATGAGAAATAAAGTGGGGAGAAACAATAAAGGAGAGAGAGAGAGAGGGGAGTGGCCGACCACATGCATGAAGAATTGCATGCATGTTGTCGGGTTGGGCTCTTTTGGGGGATTCTTGGGCTTCAATGGGCTGCTTGCATGGGCTTCTTGTGCTCAGGTTGGGCTTGTTTATAGGCTTTGTGAAGGGCTACTTGCATGTAGGCTCGGGTTGGTGGTCTTTGGACTTGAAATGGGCCGCATTATGTAGCATGTACCTACAAGAAAATAAAAACAAACATTAGTCAATATTTTATAACATAACATAAGACATGAAAATACATAAAACAAATAAATAAAACTTTTCAAAACATTAATTATTATAACTAAACATAACATAGCATAATACATAAAATAATAAAAATACATATAATAAAACAATATATTTTTATATCATAACACAAAATAAAATAAAAATAAAACTATAATAAAACTAGGAATTAGAATATCCTAACACAAAAAAAAACATGCATAAAAATACTTAAAACATATAATTAAAGTAGGAATTTTGAATTCTAAACTATCCAAAAAATGATGACTAAAACAAGTCATCACCAGGCTAGGCCAATGTGGTGGCCGACGCCCTGAGTCGGAAGATGGGGAAGATCTTTAATCTCTCTGCCGATCATTTAGTTGAAGAGTTCCTCCTTATAGATATTTCAGTGGGATGCTGCGACATGCAAAGTAGTTTGTCAGTGGCAGAACTGTCTTGGATTTCCCTTACTAGGTCGCACCAGAAGGATGATCCGGACCTTCTGCACTTATACCTCAGGACTGAGAGAGGGGAGTTACCAGATTTCTTTATCGATGATGCGGGTACTTTGAAGTACCGCGGCATATTTTGCATCCCTGCTGTTGGAGACATCAGGGGTATGATATGCAAAGAGGCTCATGGATCCATTGTTGCTTACCATCCGGGATCTACAAAGATGTATCGTGATTTTAAGCAAATTGCCTGGTGGTATGGCATGAAAAGTGATATAGCCTGATTTGTTGCTGAGTGCCACACTTGCAAGCGTGTGAAGGCCAATCACAGAAGGCCTCGTGGCAAGTTGACTCCGTTAGAGATCCCGACTTGGAAGTGGGAAAGTATTTCTATGGACTTCATAACAGGCTTACCGAAATCTCCAAGGGGATTTGATTCTGTTTGGGTTATAATGGATAGACTGACGAAGTGTGCTCACTTCGTACCGTATAAGATTGATTACCCGATGAAGAAGATTACAGAGTTGTACTTGAATGAGGTCATCAGATTGCACGGTGTGCCTGTTAGCATCATTTCTGATCGAGACTCCCGGTTTGCTTCTCGTTTTTGGCAGAGTCTGCATGAGGTTTTGGGTACAGATCTGAGGTATTTGACTGCTTACCACCCACAGACCAATGGGCAGACAGAGCGGGTGAACCAGATAGTTGAGGATATGATCAGATGCTACATTCTAGACCACGGTGGAGCGTTGTATGAGCGGTTGCGACTTATGGAGTTTGCATACAATAACAGTTATCAAGAAAGTTTACAAATGGCTCCGTTTGAAGCTTTGTATGGGAGGCGCTGCAGAACTCCCCTGTTTTGGGCTGAAGCTGGTGAGAGACCCTTGTTGGGTCCGGATGCGCTCGAGGAGATGGAAGTCGCAGTGAAGCTTATTCGAGAAAAGCTTCGTTTAGCTCAGGAGAGATACAAGAAGAACGCCAATCGACGTAGGTCTGACTTGGAGTTTTGTTTTAGGGGACCTTGTGTTTCTTAAGGTTTCCCCGATGGTTTGAGTTAAGAGGTTCGGTAAGAATCATAAATTGGACCCGAGGTATATGGGCCCGTTTAAGATTGTTGAACGGATTGGCGTGTCAGCTTATAAGTTGGAATTGCCAGCAAATTTCCCAGGTGTTCATAATGTATTTCACGTCAGCCAATTGCAGAAGTGTGTGTGCAGTAGTTGGCAAGTCTTGGATGTTGGCCCCAGTTGGAGCCTAATCTCTCTTTTATTGAAGTGTCGGTCCGCATTTTGGATACTCAAGATCGGGTGATGCGAAGGAAGTCCATCCCGATGGTCAATGTTCTATGGAAGAATAAGTGTTTGGAAAGCGCGACTTGGGAGTTAGAGTCGGCTATGAGGGAGGCTCACCCTCAACTGTTTCCCTGATTAGTTTGGTTTGTTATCTTCTTGTAATGTTTGGTATGCTACTTTTCCTTCTTTAATGAGGCGTTGTGCGTAAAGTTTCAGGACGAAAGTTTCTTTTAGGGGGGTGACTGTAACGCCCCCGATTTTTCTACGATTACTTAATTATCGTTTGGCGTTACGTCGAAGTGTTTTCTTTGCTTGTGCCATCTGTGGAGTGTTGTCTTAACTCCTAAGAACTGGGTGGCCTATTTTGTAGCCTATTGGCAAGATCTCCCTAGCAAGCCGAGTCATTTTGGGTGACCCGGAGTGGCCTCTCGTGGGATGCTTGTGTTTTGGCTTCGGTGGCTATAACTCGAGTTCTGTTCGTCGAAAGTTAATTTCGACTTCGCCATTGCGTTTGTAGCCTGGGTATTTAGCTACGCTGCGAGTTTCGTCGAATTCCGAGGTAGTATGGTTTTCGCTTCGTTTTGGGTGTGCTAATAATAAAAGCAAATGTGTATATTTAAAGCTATTTTCTGTGGTCAAAAGCTTTGGAAATGAACTGGCAGCTTAGGAGGCGGTTAAGGCTGATTAGGCGTGATTAGATTTATTTATAAAGCCTTAAGCCAAATTAGCAGGTCCATTCTTCTTCTTCCCGAAAACTGTCGCATGCTCCTGTTCGCGGAAAACAGAGGAAAACTACCGGACCTACTACCCCTTCGGACGGCGATTCCGAGAGCATTTGTGGACGGATTTCGATTCAAAAGAGGATTTGGATTGCTCTCTCTTAGATCTATGTTTCTACGGTAAGAGATTAGATTTTCGTAGGGTTTTTAGGAGTTTTGGATTTTCGGTTATTGCCCTTTCCGCCATTAAAAACTCGGGATGTGCTGGCTAGGTGTTACTGCTGCTGGTGCCGAGGGAGAGGAAGGACTCGAGTGAAGCTTCGCTGAAAAACGGAGGCAAGTGGTTCTTGCACTTGCTGTTTTGATCTTCCCCCTCTTAACTACCCGGTTAGCCCTAGGATAGAAGCCAAGCTTTTCTTTTTTTGCTTGTTAAAACTCTGTGCTTCAGTTTCTCTTTATGAGCCCCCCTCCTTGTGCTGTTTTTGCTTAACCCGCTGGTTGTTCTCACCATTTAGACTCCATATTTTTATTTCTGGTTTGGTGCTTTTGCGGGTGGAGCAGAGAGAGAGAGAGGGAGGTTTCTGTGGTAGTGCTCTGGTTAAAATCAGTCTTGGTAGGCTCTCGGTATTTGGTGTTGAGTGTGGTGCACACACTCAAACCCAAACGCCGCCCGGGTCTGGCGTTGAGTGTGGTGCACACACTCAAATCAATAGTTTGGTATGTTCTCTTGCGGCTAAGTAGTGAGGTGAGTGAGTGAGAAAATTTGTCTAAGTCGAAATCGACGGGAATCACTAAGTTATTCTCGCCGACTTCGACGAGTATCATTAGTGATTCCCGCTGATTCGGCGAGAATCAATCTGCATTCCCGCCGATTCGGCGAGAATCGATCGGCATTCCCGCCGATTCGGCGAGAATCGATCTGTATTCCCGCCGATTCGGCGAGAATCGATTTGCTTTCCTGCCGATTCGGCGAGAATCGATCGGCATTTCCGCCGACCTCCTCCGGATGTCGTTGGTTTAGGGTTTTCCTGCGGGTAACTACTTTGGCATACAGTGAGTTGACCTCACTCAATGCCAAATCTGTTTTGGCGTTGAGAGAGGTGGACTCACTCAACGCCACCGTTGGGTTTTGCGGTTTAGTGTTAAGGCATTGAGTTAGTTGAACTCACTCAATGCCGTAGCTGTTTTGGCGTTGAGTCAGGTTAGCTCACTCAACGTCACTGCCTGTTTTGCTGAAAGCATTGAGGGAGTGGACCACACTCAACGCCATAGCTGTTTTGGCATTTAGTGAGGTTAGCTCACTCAATGCCAGAGCTATTCTTGCGAAGGGCGTTGAGTGAGTGAACCTCACTCAATGCCATGGTTAATTCTGGCGTTGAGTGAGGCTAACGTAGTCAATACCAAGGTCTGGTTTGGCGTTGAGTGAGTGGGGCTCACTCAATGTCAGGCTGTGTTGAGTCATCTTAACACTTTTCCCTTACCTTGATTTTTCTCCCCCGAGTGAATTTCTTGATTTTGAGGTTCCTTGTCGGCTATTTTTCTTGTTTTTCCAAAAAGGCTGAATCATGGGTCGTGGTTAGTAGTGGTGGTTTGAAGCTCTTAATTGGGGAGGTGTTGTGTAATTTAGCCAAGGCCACCCTTTTTTTTCTTTTATCTTGCACCAGGTACGGGCTAGGCAAGGGGGTGGGAGGTCCCTAGTACTTTCACATGTAGACCCCTGAGCTTGGTTTCTTGGAAATAGTGGTTGGGGGACTGAGTTTGCCTCCAACCCAGATCCGCGATATTTTTGCTACTACCATCTCTCACAGCTTAGGGTGTTAGATGTTTCTTCCTTGGTAGATTGCAGCATTTGGGCTCATGGTAGCCTTATTGACACTGTAGTTTTGGGGCAGAGATACTGTGGTGTCCTCGCACTTAGTGCACTTCCTTTTTGCCTTGCCTTAGGCAGTTGTGACTGTTACTTCTTTGTTTTCCTCTTTTGCTTATCTTCTGATTGACACTTTCGAGCAGTTTTTCTCAAGTTTGCTTGCTGAGGTATTCTTTCTTCTTTGAATGCCTCAGGTTCTAGATAGTAGCCGCTCTGTCGGCTAGTGGTGCTGTGCAGTTGATGGTGGTCTCTGGTGCTATAGAGATCAGTTCCTTGTTTTTGCGAGGTAGTTTTGGTGTTGTTTTTCATACAGACATACATACTTGCCAATGGGTTCGTGTCAGTTTGTTTGCGCCCACTCGTAGTTTTTACCTTGATACTAGATAAGTTACTTTTGTTGCTACCTTTCTGGAGTTAGTCTACTTGCTCTGTAAATGATTTATGCTAGGTTGCTAGTTACTTTTAAACCTAAAAACACTATTATAAGTATATCTCATGATCAGCATGTTTTATAAAACTCGTCACTATTTTTCAAGCAACGTAAAAAGATCGTTTTCTTAAATATAGAATAAATTAAATGTAGGGTCTTGCATAGTATAAGTTGTCCTCTGGGGACACTTATGCACTCTTTTAGGATGTCTAACCTGAATAATGTATTTTCCGCAGCGTATAAGTATTGTTTAAAAACTGTGGACTAGTTGATCAGCTGCGCCGAGGGATACGGCCTCTAAAAATATAACTGATTTTCTAATAATTTAACTCATGGACTTTCATAAAGTATAGTTGTTAGTAGTTTGCCGGAGCGTCGGCAGTTCTCCCCTGCTCGACGTGGCATCATGACGCGTGTTTTCTCCTACTCAAATAATCCATTTCCTTCGGAGAAAATGCGGGTTGTGACATAGACTCTGATATTTATCTCTGAGTCAGTGTTTTAATATATTACAAGTACTGATTATTTTCCTGTAGGATTCAGGTTGTCTGAATCTGAGCTATAGGGCCTTTTGTGCCTGAGTTGTAGGTGTTTAATTAGTCACTAAGGTAGGTGCCCTGTAGGGGTACTGAGTTTGTATCCATGTGTGGATCTTAGAGTAGGGCTATCCTGTAACAGCTCCCCTGTAATGACCGTATAAGATGGGTACTACCGGGGCCCCACAACATACAGACGCCACAGCTTTGGCATTAAAAGATGATATTAACTACCCAATCTCAAAACTCAAAATGAAACATAGCGGAAATAAACCAAATGACTAGAAGTTATCCACTACAAGACAGGAGTAGCACCACGGCCTTATGGCCTTACAACAAATGATTCCAAAATGGAGAGACCACAAGGTCTAACATCAACTTGCAACAACACTCCTAGGCTACCTCGGCATGCAAGCCGGAATATACCAAAACATGAAGCATACAATCAAAAGTAAACAAGATAGAAAGCACATCAAAAACTTCATGAGGCTTAGGGATTTTTCAGCCGGCGCACTTTCTCCAGCTTGTGATCCTTGCCCTGTAAAAATTTGTAGTAACGTGGGTCAACAAAGGCTGACCTCTACTGTGTAACCAACACATCTCCTCCCGGCTGCCCGTAAAGGACACCAGGGTACCCCTCCAACCTGCATGTCAGCACTTTGTATACCATATACATAAATATGTAAAGCTTTAAAATAGGTTTGGATGTCTCATACAACAATCACGTTTTCTATGTTGAGCAAAGAACCAAAAGGGGCCTACTATGCAGCATGTATGCAGACCCAGGCTTCGCCCAAAGCACCCTATAGCGTATGCAACTAGCACATCATCATATAAACTGGGAACTTCCATTTCCCCATTGGCGTACAACCGCAAACAAAAGGGGACTACAATTCCCCTAACAGCCAAAAAGCCACTACACGAAAATCTTGCCAAGGCCCCACCCGCACATGGGTATTAAACCCGGGCTTGCCTGCAAATTCTAACTTCTCGCTTCATGATTCTATCTCACACACAATAGATTCTAAGAACCCTTGCTGGACCCCACCCGCTCATGGCTTCATTGCCCGGGCTTGCCCTACGCTTGGTGTTCTTGTCAGTCTCACAGAAAGGGACTAGTCTTGTCGGGACACTCTCCCCACATTACTTCCATGTCATGGGATAGCCAGGCGACCACGGAGACATAGCCATGCCTTAGCATAACACAACCATAATCTTTCCAACCCTAATCCACCATTTGTACAACAATGTTCCCGCACACCAAGGAAATCATCTACTGCTAATACGGAGCTAACCTTGTCTTGTTCCAGATACATGTACTCACTCAAGAAAAGGGGGAAAACACATAAATCACAATGACATCTTGCCGCAATGGATTTCTACCGAATCCTAAAGGCTCACTATGCAACATCACTGAGTCGGACTAACAGTCGCGAGTACAACTTCACCCAAAATGCCTATCCACTAACTAAGCGGATTGCTAATGCAAAATCATATCGTGGACGGACACAATCAACCTAGAGGTTCCTCTTGAACCAAGGCAACCAAAACCCCTCTCATTTGAGAGATCTGGAGCCCAAAAACTGAAAAGAAGAGATGCTAAGCGTGCATCCTAAAAACCAAGAGGAGAAGTGTCGTTACCTTATGACCCCTCTTCCTAGCCATGTAGAAACTTAGTCGGATGAACCCCACCGCGAAGGTCTTGCCTTCGCAGATATGGACATGGCTCGAGAAATGGGGCTCTGATGTTTCTCCGGCAGCCGGAGTTGACCTCCTCATTCTTCCTTGCTCTCCTCTCTCTCTAAACCTTGGAAATAAAAATCCTAAGTGAAAATGAGGGTTTGAAAACCCTATTCCCGGCCAAATACCAGCAGGGGATAGCCAGAGCCATCAGATCCTAATTGAAGAAAACAAACAATCATGATTCGCCCTGAAAAATAACTTCCTGGGCCAAACACGGCTTGCAACACGCCCGTGTCCAAGGCCATATTCCATCACTCACCGTCAAAACAGATATTACAGAATAGGACACAACTTGTGACACGGCTTGGGACACGCCTGTGTCAACCCGTACACGCCCGTGGTCCAGGCCGTGTTAGTAAACTCAACATAACTCACTAAACTGCCCGAGCAGGACACGGCCTACGACACGCCCGTGTATCAGGCCGTGTTCCCTGTCTCGACGCTCGTCGACTGAAATTTGTCGTCCTCTCAGAAAATCGTCGACCTCATGCACGACATGCCCCGTAACATGCCCATGTCACCGGTCGTGTGCCCTGTATCGGCGCTTGTCGACTGAAAATCATCGACCTCTCGGGAAATGGTCAACCTAGGCACGACACGCCCTATGACACGCCCGTGTCACAGGCCGTGTCAGCCTACTCAGAACCCAACTTGGCCTGAAAACGCCATCCGTTCCTCATTTGAGTTTTGGGGCATTACATGTCCTCCCAGCCTGAGTAGTGGGGTCTAGTGACTTAGTTAGGTGGCTGTTGAGTTACTTAACTATAGGTGACAAGTGTGTCACTGGGTGTTGGTCATGGAGGAGATTGAGTGTAGGGCCTTTTTGCCTGAGGTAGGTGATAAGTGTGCCACTGAGTTGTAGGTTTCTGGAAGGGCACTGAGGTTATAAAGGTACTGAGCTGTAGGAGAATTGTAGCACTCTGAGAGTAGGGCCTTATTCCTGAAGTTATAGGGTTGAAGAGCCTGAGTTGTAGGCCTTAGAAATGTTGCTGAGGTAGGTGGTTTGAGGACAAATGAGTTGTAGGAGCACTGCAAGGATTTGAGGTAGGAACCTTTGTGGATCTGAGGTAGGATTCTGAAGATAACCTGAGTGTAAGGCTGAGGGCCTAAGGTGTAAGCTCTGAGGAGCAGTTTGGAGGAGTTTGTGCCTTGTCTAACATAAGTTAGAAATGTGGGAGGGAAAATGGATGTACCTAATTGAGGAACCACTATAAATATCTGTGTGCTTTGCTGTGTTGCTTGTTCTTCTTTTATATTGCAGGTACTAAGGACAAGATCTTGATCACTTAGTAAAAAAACAATAAAAATACCAAAGAAATTTCAAATACTTATTCACCCCCCCTAGGTGACTTGCTAACCTTTAGTTATTAACTATCAATAGCATCTGGTGGTAAAGTGCCTAGCCACTTGTCCTTTCCGAACTATTTTCTGACCTTTTCATTCTTCTCAAAGATTGGCCCACTCTAGGGAGCTGTATAACATTCCCTATTAAGTTTTCTTATTATTGACAAGTTCCCAGACCTACATAATTATGGTCCTTGATTGAGGACTCCACTATTCAAAACCAGGCCTTGTTTCCATGTCTTCCCTATATCTCTTCTTGCACATCCTGACGTCTTCCTCATCCTCTGCAATAGATTTTCCTCTGGCTCTTATCACATGGTCAATAGTAGGGCTGAATGTTGGAATTGTAGGAATGCCAGCTGCTGTAGAAGGATCATTGAAGGAACCAACCCGATTGATGGAGTTGACCCGCCAATAAATGAAGATACTCGCTGCTACAATCTTCACTCGTGGCTGCATCGCTGTAATATTCATGACAATAAAGATATTCGCCTCTACGACCTCCGCGCTCGGCCACGTGCGGCCATATAAAACTTGGATAGAGTTTACAATTGCATTAATTTTAAGCTAAACTTTCTTTAGTTCTATGTTTAGTGTAAGTGTTGTTAGTTTAAGGTTAAGTTAATGTTTGTTTATGTTTAATATAATTTCATATTGGTATTAGGTATTGTTAGATGCTATTGTAAAAACATTTTAATATAAATGCTGAAATGAATGGAAGAAAAAATCGATTTTGGACAAAAGAAAAAAAGAGTCGTGAGCTTCTCCTCCCTAGGGTTCGGTCCCAATTCCGTGAGCAGTACAACGCTGCCTCCACCCCTTTCTGCTCGGCGTGTGACTCGCCACCTACCAACCGACGGTGCGACTTCGGCTGCCCTCCCTTCCTATGCGAGTTGCTGCCTGCCATGCCATCCCTGAGCTGTTGCCCGCCCCTTCCTTCTCGAGCTACTGCCAACCCGAGCTGCTGTCGCCCTGAGCCGCTGCCAAATCGAACCCATATCCGAGCTGCCTACCCGCACCCCTCCGCCTTGATCACCATTTTGTGCAACTCCGGTGGAACTGTAGTAGCCCGATCCGCCTCGTGACAACTTCCTTGAGTGTGGGTAACAATTTTCTCACCTCCTCTCGTGTGTGATTCTTCCCTTAGCATATTTCTTGCGCAGAAATATTTTGGCATTGATTTTGAAATCGAGATTGCTTGTTTGTTTTCTCCGGTTGATTTGTTGTTGGTACTCTTTATTTTTAGGCGTCCTAAGGATTTGGTTTTCCCTTGCTTTTCTTTTGTTGGGAGCGATCGACCACCTTGTACATCGATTTATTTTTTGTGGATCTCTTTTGGTACAACACAATCGTTCAGATCGTGTAGGTCCCATTCTCCAGAACAAATATTGGCAAATAGCCCTTATTTAATCTCTAGAGGATTGGCGATCCTTCGAGTTAGCGTGCGATTGATAACAACGCAATTTCCTGTGTTTATGTCTTAGTTGCGCGAGAGAGCAAGTTGTGAGTTTTCTGATCATCTAAGTCGCGTTGGTGGGACTAGCTTGCATCAATTTTGCTATCAGAGGGAGGTTGGTCATTTTCTTAACTTGGCCCCGGCCCGCTCAATTTCATGCTAGGTCTTACTTGTGCACCAAAAATTTACCCTCATAGAAAAAAATTATTTTCTCACACATCATATGTGTAACACCCCCACCCATCACATTAAATATAACAGAAGGTGAAGTCGGGGCCCCATGCCATATACCACAGAGAGTTAATGAAGTTTCGTATTAATACCAAATTACCATTAAAGGAATTCGAATCCTAACTCAGAGCATTCTAGCATAAACTTTTTAAAATAGTTATAAGAACCCACAAACAACACATGAATGTCCACTACAGCCACATTAGGAATTAAAGAACATACACACAATTCTTGGCCTTATGGTCTTACAATAGTTTGCTTAACAAAAGTGTTTTACATACTTCGGCTAGGTCGGCCATACATGATAGTATTAAAATAAAATACTTCGATTTGGACTTCTAGGGCCAGCACAACAATAAGGGCTTAAGCCCTCTATTTGCCACTAGGCTCACCTGTTCCTGCATAAGAAAATCCACCGCACAGTGGCAAAACAAAGCAACGGTCAGCTAAAGATGACCAATTATAACGACCCCACCCCTTACTCGAGGCGGTGGTGCCCCTTCCCTGCAATTCATTAGTATAATCAATCATGGTAAAAAAGTTCAATTTAAGTACACTTCACCACAGACGTAGGCACGCACGACCACACACATCGTGCTCTCAGGGCACATTCTTGGTGAATCTGGTCCATTCTGAGGCTTCACCACCGCACCTAGGGTGTCAAACATCGTAAGAATTTCAGTCCTTCGGACAAGCCTAAGACTCGCCCCCCTATGCCCCTGGTATGTGCCACGTACATTAGGTCTCTTTAACGGAACCACATAGTGCGGGTACAGTTCAGCACAACCCGTTGCTCACATCTCCATGTCAGTTTAAGTCATCGACTCAGGTCAGCCTCCCCGATTCCCAAAGAATCGATCACACAATATTACATAACCCAATTATGTTCAAGGTTGGCTCCCAAGCCACCAAGATGGAAGAAATGTTCTTATGCCCAGTTTTTCGGGGCATCTTTGAGTTAGTCCCAGACCACCAAAAAACAAACGGCACGGAGTCTTCTCTTGCAATATATGCATAATGAAAACAACACCGATCCAGACCAACCTGTCCATATAAGCTTCACACACCATCCCTATGTTTGTACTTTGATTCCAAACTCTATATGCAGAACTACGGGGATAAACCATATCTACCTGAAGGAAAACCACACGCTCACCGCACATTCGCGGGAGAGGGTTTCCTATGAAAATTGAAGAGGACTTCACATGTCCATGTAGAGAATCGTTACCCTTAGAATCCTCTTTGGAGCCATGCCAAAGATCTAGACGGATGAACACATCCGCAATGATCTAGACTTCACAAATCTGGACTCTGCTTGCGAATCAGAGCCTCAAAACTCGGTGGCGGCGGAATTTCTTCTTTCTTCTTCTACTTCCTCACTCTCCCCTCTCTCTACCACTTAGATAGAGAAACTCACAGAGTAAATGAGTTTGAAAACCAATCTCTCGGCCATAAAAACCCGCTAGGGTTAACTCCAGCCGTTGGATCCATAAAAACCAGCGGACGGCCACGATCGAGAGATGGAAGGTTACCCTCACTGCTCAGCATTGCTCGACATTTTCATCGAGCTCTTCTCGACAATTTGGTCGAGCTCAGACCGACATTTTCATCGAGCTCAGGCTAACTCTTAGCCTGAGACTTTTTGTGGTTTTACAATCCTCCCCTCCTTATAAGAATTTTGTCCCGAAATAAACACACAGCTATAAGCAACACAACAAATTTTAATCATTTAGGAAAACAGTAAGGAGTTTGTTGTTACAACTCAAAATATTTTTACCACACTCCTAGACAAACAAATCAGGATAGTCTTCGCGCATGGTTTGGTCGCGCTCCCATGACAGCTCTTCCTTTCCACAGTTGTCCCACCGGACCTTGACCATCCCGATTGACTTGTTCTTAAACTATTTGATCGACATATCCTCGATTCAAATCGGCCTAACTTTCGTGGTTAGCCCACTATCGACTGATACTTGATCTTCAACAACCACTTGAGCTTGCTCTTTTACGGCTTTGTGTAAGGTATAGATGTGAATTACATAATATAATCCACTCAGCTCTACCGAAAGTGCTAGCCAATAGGAGGCTTCACCAACACACTCTAAGATCTTAAAAGTCCCAACATATCTCGGACTAAGCTTCTTTAAGCGTCTAATCCCTGATACGCCTTTAAATGGAATTTTCTTCAGATATACCCAATCACCCAGCACAAACTCCACGTTCTGATGCTTGGCATTGTAGTACTTGCCCTACCTATCTTGAGCTATTAATAATCACTCTTGAATCAACTATATTGTTGATGTAGCATCTTCAACGTCCCTTCGCTTGTACAGCTTCGATTCTGCTTTTTCTACCCAAGACAATGGCGTACGACACATCCTTCCATACAGAGCCTGAAAAGGTGCCATCTGAATGTTGGCTTGGTAGTTGTTATTATAAGCGAACTCAATCATGTAAAGATGGTCTTCCCACCTTTCCCCAAAATCCAACACACACAAACGAAGCATTTATTCCATCATCCTGTTCACCCTTTCAGTTTGTCCATCTATTTGTCGGTGAAAAGCAGTGCTGAAGTTCAGCTTGGTGCCCAACAACTGATGAATGAGCCTCCAATCATTAGACGTGAACCGACCATCATGGTCACTAATAATGCTCCATGGTACACCGTGTAATCGGACAATGCTGTCCATATAAAGCTTCACCAACTTCTCTACTAAATCATCAATCTTATTGGGTATAAAATTTGACACCTTCATTAAACGATCAATGTCCACCCAAATGGCATTGTTCCCCTTGTGCGATCTTGGCAAACCGTACATGAAATCCATAGAGATGTCATCAAACTTCCACTCTGGTATAGGTAGAGACTTTAAAAATCCACCTGGCTTCTGGCATTCGGCCTTCGCCAAGTCACAAGTCTAGCACTTCGTCACGTATAGTGCTATGTCTTTCTTCATACCTGGCCACCAGAACAGCCTCTTCAAGTCTTAGAACATCTTTATGCTCCTAGGGTGAATTGAGTACTTAGTAAATTGCACCTCGTACATTAATTCTTCTCGTAATTTCCCAACGTTAGGGACGCACTACCGACAACTTTTCAATACAAGGCCATCGTTAATAAAGAACTGAACATTCGACCCATTCACGGACTCTGCCAAGCAACGTTTCAAGCTTACGTCCAACTCCAAGGCCTATCGAATCCTGTCCGTGAGGTCGTATTGATCTTCTGTCCAACTCAAACATGCATTAACACTAGATCCTTTGTCAACACAAGAGATCTCCAAATCCTCCAAATCACGAGTGAGCCGCTCGTCATGCATCTACAACCAGTTGGCCTATGCAGGAGTTCTACGACTCAGAGCATCTGCCACAACATTCCACTTCCCGAGAATATAATGAATCTTATAGGTGTAGTCCCTAAGGAACTCCATCCACCTACGCTGGCACATGTTTAGGTCCTTTTGATCAATCAGAAACTTCAGGCTCTTATGATCTGAATAAATATCGACCTTTACTCCATATAGGTAATGCCTCAAAAGCTTGAGAGCGAATACCACGGCTGCCAACTCCAAATCATGAACCGGGTAGTTCCTCTCATGCAACTTTAACTAACGCGATACATAGGCCATCACCTTCCCATGCTGAAGCAGAACACAGCCTAACCCACTCCCAGAGGAGTCACTGTAAACCTCGTACCCCTCAAAACCACAAGGAGAACATAACAAAGGTGTCGTGGTCAAACGACACTTTAGTTCTTCAAAACCTGTGCGCACTCAGGCGACGAAACAAACTCTTGATCCTTCCTTGTCAGAGTAGTGAGGGGCAATACTATCTGTGAGAATTTCTCCACGAAGCGCCTGTAATAGCTGGCAAGCCCTAGAAAACTCCGGACTTCCACCACCGTAGACAACCCAGGCCACTCTCGTATAACAACTATCTTTGCCGGATATATCGCAATTTCTTCTCCACTAACTATATGACCAAGGAACGCTACTGAGGTCAACAAAAATTCGCATTTAAAGATTTTGGCATACAGTTGGTTCCTCCTCAATGTCTCCAACCCCATATGCAAATTCTTAAAATGATCATACTCGCACTATGAGTACACCACTTTATCGTCGATAAAGACTATCACAAACTAGTCCAAGTATTCTTTGAACGTTCTGTTCATCAAATCCATAAACACAAATGGCGCATTCGTCAGCCCAAACGGCATGACGGTGAACTCATAATGCTCATAACGTGTTCATAAAGTCATCTTGGGAATGCCACTTTCCCTTATTAGCAGCTGATAGTATCCGGATTTCAGATCTAACTTCGAGTACACAGTTGACCCGACCAGCTTATCTGACAGATCATCAATCCTTGGGATCAGATACTTATTCTTCTCTGTTAGCTTATTCAACTCCCGTTAATCAATATAGAGTCGTAAGCTTCTGTCCTTCTTCTTAACAAAGAGGACCGGCGTGCTCCAAGGCGACGAACTTGGACGCACATAACCTTGTTCCAATAGTTCTTGAAGCTGTACTTTAAGTTTCGCCATCTCCTTAGCCACTTACCGATATAGAGAGCGTGACGCAGGTTTGGCACCTGACACTAGCTCAATGGTGAAGTCAATCTCTCGCTGAGGTGAAGCTCCTGGGATATCTTCAGGGAATACGTCAAGAAACTCAGATATAGATGGGATGCTGTCCAGAGCAAGCTTGGGCTTCGAAGCCTCCACTAAAGTGAAAAACAGCTCTGCACCACTACGAACTGCCTTAATCACCTGGAAAGCAGACATCAATGTCTTGTTCGACCCCTTCATTCCATAGAACGTCGTCTCACGATTTGTATCTAGTCCCAATCTAACCACCTTACAGTTACAATCAATGTACGCACGCTGCTCTGAGAGCCTTTCCATATCAAAGATCAGGTCAAACTTCACTATCGGTAGTAACGACGCTTGCAAATCATATTCGTGAGTCCCAATCCCTATCTTCACGTAACAAACTCTATTCATGCGCATAGAGCACCCGTTAGGCAGAAGCACATCCAATTTGTCCCTTGCCATCGAAGAAGGTACTCTGATATGTGATACAAATTCTTCGAACAAAAGGAATGTGAAGCTCCCGTATCAAACAGTGCTCTCGCTGGACAATCAAGGATTAATACAAAGCTTAGCACAACCAATCATAAGCTAACATGCGTAAGGCAACAAGTGTTTAAAGCTAAATCTATATTAATTAAACCATACATGTTACCACGTCAGCCTGCTTTTGGCCTCCTGCTGGCCAAGGTTATACACTCCAGGATGGGCTGGAGCATAGTGGGATGCGGTTGACTCCACCACCTTTCCCTTCTCCTCGTATGTTTCTCCTGGCCTCTTCTCAGACTTTGGACGTCTGCTCCAATAGTCTCGTGCAAAGTGTCGCTACTTCCCAAAGTTATAACATGTGCCCGGGGTTTGCCCAGTAGTTGCCCCAAACGCACCGAAATAAGGGGATGGACCCGAAGTCTTAGCCTTCTTATTCCACTTACAGCACCCAAGCTCTGAGGAGTTGGGCAATTTGAACTCCGTCTTCTTTGCAATCGAGTCCTTCTACTCTTGGACACTCTTAAAATCTTTTTCCAATGATCGGGCCGTATTGACCAGGGTTAGGAAGCCTTGCGTCATAGGCTCAGTTAGTAGCCTCAGGTCATCACGCAGACCCTCGTAGAATAGGTTAGTCTTACACTCCTCATTGACAAACGTAGAGTCAGCATAACGACCCAACCGCGTAAACTTGTGGAGATACTCATCCACGCTACTATCTCCCTATGTCAGTATCTGGAACTGATTCATCATATCGATCCTCTGTGCTGAGGGAAGGTATCTTGACAAGAATAAACTCAAGAATTCCTCCATCGAGACATCAGTGAGTTGTCTTTCTACCAAGTGATGCAACTCCAACTCTTACCACCACAACCTCGCCTCTCCATCCAACAAGAAGGTGGCTATGGTGGTCGTCTGCCATTCCTCCGTTTCAGTGGAATTCACGACTCTCTTCACTCGAGAGAGACAATCTTCGGCCTGGGATGGGGTTCCAGTCCCCTAAAACACTGATGGATTAAAGCTCATTACATGCTTAAGCGGCTTCTCTATTGCTCTTCATGGTACTAAAGGCTCTTCCACTACTTGTTCCACCATTCTAGGCTATGCTGCTCGAAGCGGTACCTGATCCTTTACAGGGGTAGGATACTGCACTTGCCTTCCTGGCTGGGCATTTACAATCGCAAACACTGCCTAAGCCACAAGTCTTATTGTTTCTGCCGAAGGAGGGGTTACAGGAATGTCATTAGCTGCACTACTTTCCTTAGAAAGCGGGTGTTCTGAATTCCCTGCGCCACTCCTGGTCACCTATAGTCGTTTAATACACCATTAAGTGACCAAACAAAATTGCAAAAAGCAATCATAAGAATACGCAGGTTCCTTATAAATGTGTATTTTCATTCCTAAGTGGAAATTTGTTGGAACCCTTGTTTTGATCTGTGCTAGGTTCACTCTTAGGATGTCTTGACCACCTTGTATAGCCAGGGTCTCTGTCTAAGTCTTAGTTAGGTCCCCTTTAGGTCAGGTTTTGTGCAGACCAGCATTGTAGTGGACTTAGACTGAGATTCAGATAAATGTTGTGGACTATCTGTATCAGTTCGACTATAGTCAAACTCAGCTCGACGATCGTCGATCTCCCATCGACGATCTCAGAGTCTTCTACTCTGAACTGAGCTCGACGATCTACGAGCTATGGTCGACAATTTCGTTTTTCTCAGCAGTAATCTCAGTTCTACGATAGTCGTTCTCTGGTCGACGATCTCTTAACTCAGTTCGATGATCTCTGAACGAAGCTCTATAATTTTGTACAGCTTTCAGTTATCAGTTCTTCTGAACGGTCAGAGTTATTTATTTTGATTATGATAAAGTTTTTCAAGGCAAATATATTCTGATAATTAATGCTGATTCTCTCAAGGCTGATAGTCGTATTCTTGAAGCATTAATTATTGTATTCACAGAATATTTTATCAAGATAGTTAGGGAAATGCATTTATAATTGACAGCAATATCTAGCCATTTGGGCTCCTTAATTCTTGTAGAGAATTATGTTTTGTCTTGGCAATTCAAATTGATGCCGGTTTTGTTCATTCTAAAAGATATATACAAAAGAAAAAACAGATTTAAAAAAATAAGTAGTCAGAGAAGAATATTGCTCTCAAAGGATCTTGCATGTTTTGTTGAAAAGAAGAAGAAGAAGAAGGACTTTTTCAAACACAACTATCTCCAGTATTCTTCCTTCTTCAGTCTTCAAAGATTTATAGAGAGTTAAAAATCCTTAACAGTCCATAGAATCAAAAGGCTCTGCAACATATTGTGAAGACCTACACCCAGGGCCAAGTTTCCTCTTCCTGAACATATACACCATCTCAGGGGGAGCTTGGACACTCAACTTTAATCCACACAGTCTTCTCATTTGCTTGAGAAAGAGAAGATTTCCAATCATTCTTGTTTATTTTACCTACATATGTACAGGGTTATCTCTCCATTCAAAAGTGAACACTTGTGGTGATAGGGAACCTGATCAATAACCTATTGGATTTTGAGCTCCTGATAAAAAGCTCAAAGGGTCTCTAGACCTACATGCAGCAGATCTTGTGGTGATAGGGCACCTGATCAAAAACCTAAGTGGATTCCTACCTGGGAGGTAGAAGAGTGGATGTACCCAGATTTAGGGAACCACTATAAATTTTCTTATGTCGTCTGGTTGCTGTGTGATGTCTTTGTGTACTGTGTTATGCTGTGGTAGTCTAGCCTATTTAATTTCACTAGTTATAGTTATCAGTATTTTTATTCCACAATAAATCTAAATAATTTTTTAAATACTCTATTCACCCCCCCCCCTCTAAAGTAAAACCTATCTATCCCACTCTTTCAATTGGTATCAAAGGGTGTGTTTTTTTAAGGTTGTACAGGCTAACACCTGAACCTAAGATCTCTGATAGATTTTTTTTTTACTCTATTTCCTTTTGTTATAACATGGCACAGTACAAGAACTTTGCAAGCACAACACCTCCAGTTTGTAACTTGTAAAAGTTTGGAATCTGGTAGGCAAGAATCAGACTTTATATGAATTCAATTGATGAAGACATTTATGCTTCTATCTTAACAGGAGTACCTCCACCAACAGCTGCCACTCTAAGTACTTCCACAAATATGACTGCAGTACCTCCTCCAGACTACAATAATGCATACAAGAAAGCAAAGATTGTTGATGCAAAAGCCATGAATATACTAGCACAAACAATGTCTGATGACATATTTCAGAAAGTAGCTAAATGTGAATCAGCTAAGGCCATCTAGGATTCCTTAAACAAGATGGTTGAAGGATCAGCAGATGAAAAGATGGACAAGAGAGCTCATCTAATCTCCTAGTATGAGAATTTTAAAAAGGAAGAAATTAAGCAAGTTTCCGAGATGTACAACAGACTCAATATCATTGTTAATGAACTGAAAACCCTTGACAAGGACATCTCAGTCACAGAAATAAATGACAAGATTCTCATGTACTTCCCCGACTCATGGGACTCTAGAATCTAGCCTATTAAAGAGACCAGAAGCACACATGATATGACTACTGAATCAGTCTTAGGAAAGCTGAAATCCTATGAACAACTGCTAAAGACAAGAGAAGCTGAGCAACAAAAGACTGCTACATCAACAAGGAAGGAACAGAATATAGCTTTCAAAGCTTTAGAAGAATCAGAAACTTCTCCATCAAATGAAGAGTTGATGAGTCTCTTTGCAAAGAGATTCTTCAAGATGGGGAGAAAAAAATTCAGAAGGAAATCATCAAGGAGTGATGATAAACCAAGGTATGATAAAACCCCTTCTAAAGAGATTACCTATTTTGGTTATAGGAAAGATGTACACATTCTTCAAGAATGTCTAGAAAACAAGCACAAGGAAAGGAAAAAGGAGAAGGACTCCAAGAAGCACTCCAGCAAACCATCCTCCTACAAACACAAAAAGAAGGAGAAAGGGTTTGTTGTAGAAACATGGAGTGATACTTAAGAATCATATTCCTCCAGTTCCAGTGAGGATGAAGTTGAAGCAAAGGCCAAATAAATTTGCTTAATGGCCATCAATGCTTCAGGACATGTCTCAGAATAAGAAGAATCTGAAGAATGTTCAGATTTTGATTAGGAATTTGAAGACTTTGACTTTACCTCTGAAGATTTTAAATCAAACTTTAAATCTATGTGTAGTGATCTGATTAGATCTGAGAAGGAAATCAAACTTCTCAGAGATAGACAATTTAACTATGACAGTTTAGTATCAGAAAACAACAAATTGAAAAATGAAATAGACATGTATAGTGAACAAATCATTTTTCTGAAAAAGGAATTAAGTAAAGCAAAGCAGCTAGAGGAATCACTAAATGGGAGAAGCAGACAACTAGTAGAAATTACCAACACACTTAATGCTAGACTTAACAAAAGTAAGTTGGGATTAGGTGCATCATCTAGTGAACCACCAGTTATTCAGAAAAACCATCTCTCACAACCTATAAAGTTTATTTCAAATAAAGGTAAGAAAAATACATAACAAATTAAAACGGTTAAAAAAGTTTTAAAAGAAGTTGAGAAAAATAAAGAAAAACAAAAAACTAAGTCTCACCAAAAATCATCGAACCAAGATCGATGATCGCAAAACCCAGAGTTTGAGCCTGAACACTCTGCAAATGGGGATCGATGATATCATTCTGTATCGTCGAACAGAGATCGACGATCGTGGAACCCAGATAATATCTACTATTACTCTGAGAACCGAGATCGACGATATCAATACTGGTCGTCGAACGCAGATCGACAATCTCAACCTAAATCGTCGAACCCAAATTTGTACCATCAAAACTATTATTTAAACAAAAACTTTAATAAGAACTCTAACTCTAAAACTTTTCATCGTATAACTAACTGGATAATCCCACCTAGGAGATTTCATCCCTTAGGGTATAAATGTCAACATGAATACTCTTATATTTCAAGTTTTAAGTATGAAAAGAATCTAGGACCCAAGGTTTCCTGGGTCCGGAATATATAAGCTGTTATTTTGCAGGTGAAGACCTATTCTACCATACAGGATAAATGGTATCTGGATAGTGGGTGCTCCAAGCACATGACAGGAAACAAGGCCAACCTAAATAACTATAAGGTATAGCTAGGTCCAAAGGTTATATTTGGAGACTCAAGCTTTGGTCAGACAGAAGACTATGGAGAATTCACACATGGAGTTGTCACATTCAGGAAAGTGGCATATTTAAGTGGCCTGAAACATAACTTGATATCCATAAGTCAGCTATGTGATACAGGTTATGAGGTATGTTTTATTGGATCCAAATGCAACATTTCTTTAAATAATAGCATTGTGTTATCAGGTATTAGCTTAGGTAATATCTATTTAGTTGATTTTAATTCTGCTTTTTCAGAAATTAGTTTGTTTAACCAAGTTAGCAATAATAATACATTGCGTCATAAAAGTCTAGGACAAGTAAATCTTAGAAACATTTCTTGGTTATCTAGAGATAACCTTGTAAGAGGATTGCCCTCCTGACCCTATAATAGGGAAAGCCTTTGCAAGGCTTGTCAAGAAGGCAAGCAAACTATAAATAGCTTTAAATCAGTTAATAAGAGTGATTCACCTAAGATCTTGTATCTGCTTCATTTGGACCTTTTTGGACCAATTGTTGTACAAAGCCCAGGAGGGAAGTTCTATACTTTAGTTATTGTAGATGACTTCTCTAGGTTCTCTTGGGTTTTCTTCTTGAGAAACAAGTCTGATAATTTCAAAGTTCTTATAGACTTTCTAAAATGCAGAAAGATTTAGTACTCTACTCAAGTTGCATTGATCAGAAGTGATTATGACACTGAGTTTGAATCTCTTCCTATGTAAGAATTCAATGAGAAGGAAGGTATCAGGCACTGCTTCTCTGCTCCCAAAACTCCTCCACAAAATGAGGTAGTTGAATAGAAAAATAGAACACTCATTGAAGCTGCAGGCACATTGCTTGCTGATGTTCACATGCCTTTATCCTATTGGGCAGAAGCTGTAAGCACAACAAATTATGTCTTGAATAGAAGTGTGATACACAAACTTAAGGGCAGGACTCCCTATGAATTACTCAAAGGGAAGAAACATAAAATAGATTACTTTAGAAATTTTTGTTGTATCTGTTTTATTCACAATAATAATAAATATTATCTTAGAAAGTTTGAAGTCAAAGCTACAATGGGAATCTTTCTAGGATATTCCCAAGTTAGCAAGGAATATAGGGTTTTCAATAAATCATCCTTGAAAAATTTAAGAATCTGTTCATGTTACTTTTGATGAAGCTAATATGTTTTATAAGGAGAAGGAAGCTTTTACCAGTAATCATTTGCAGGTACCTAATCTATGTGAGAAATTGGATGACTTAAATCTCACCCAAAAAAAGACATCTCATCCCTCTTCACAGATTGATGAAGATAGTGAAGAAAAATCTTTAGAAATTACTGAAGCTTCTCCATTAGCTAATTTAATTCCACAAGAGGAATTAGTTCATGATGTTGTTGTTGTTTAACAAACTCTACCTCCTGACTATGTTACACTTAGAGATCGTCCCATATCTTAAGTGATAGGAGACATGTCAGTGGGTCTGCAGACAAGGCACCAACTCAATGATGATGTGATGCATGCCTGCTTTTATCTCAAAGTGAGCCCTCATCCATTAAAGATGCAGAGCAAGATCCACACTACATTATTGCAATGCAAGAGGAGCTAAATTAGTTTGAAAGATTCAAAGTTTGGAACTTGGTTCCCAAGCTCAAAGGGCAGCTAGTTATTGGAACTAAATGGGTCTTCAGAAATAAATTGGATGCTCAAGGTATAGTTGTCAGAAACAAAGCAAGACTAGTGGCATAAGGCTACAGGCAAGAAGAAGGTATTGACTATGATAAGACCTTTGCACCTGTTGCAAGACTTGAAGCTATCAAAATTTTCTTGGCCTATATTGTTCACATGAAATTCAAGGTATATAAAATGGATGTCAAAAGTGCTTTTCTCAATGGGGAACTTAAGGAAGAAGTATATGTGGAATAGCCACTAGGTTTTATCTCTTCAACTCACCCCTCCTATGTTTTCAAATTCAATAAGGCTCTCTATGGTCTAAAGCAAGCTCCAAGAGCTTGGTATGAAACCCTAGCTATCTTTCTTTTAGAGCATAAATTTTCTAGAGGAACTGTAGATAGGACTTTGTTTGTTAGACAACATCATGATAGGATTCTGTTAGTTCAAGTATATGTTGATGATATTATATTAGGTTCTACTGATTCTAAACTTTGCAAAAGGTTTTCTGACCTTATGCACTCCAAGTTTGAAATGAGTAGCATGGGTGAACTTTCTTACTTTCTTGGTCATCAAGTAAAGCAAGCTCCTGATGGCATCTTCATACCCCAGTCCAAATATGCTAAAGAATTAGTAAAAAGGTTTGGGATGGCTGATGCCTCAGCAATGAAGACACCCACGGCTTCTAATGCAAAAATTGATTCTGATGAAAAGGGTAAACCTATTGATCAGAAATATTTTAGGGCCATTGTTGGGTCCCTACTATATCTTACTTCAAGTAGACCTGATATAATGTTTGCAACATGTCTTTGTGCTAGATTTCAAGTCAACCCTAAAGAATCTCATTTAATTCTCCTCAAGGGAATTTTAAGATATTTAATGGGCTGTCCTAATCTAGGACTTTGGTATCCAACAGAGTCAAAATTTAAATTAACTGGATATTCTGATGCTGACTATGCTTGATGTAGAGTTGATAGAAAAAGCACTTCAGGAACTTGTCAATTCTTGGGTGATAGATTAGTATCCTAGTTTTGCAAGAAATAATCATTTATGTCTACATCAATTGTAGAAGCTGAATATATAGCAGCTGGGAGTTACTGTTCATAGATCTTATGGATTCAAAATCAGCTACTAAATTATGGGTACTCTCTAAAAAATTCCACCATATTTTATGATAGTACTAGTGCCTTATTTATTGCACAAAATCTAGTTCTGCATTCTAGGACCAAGCATATAGAAATAAGGCATCATTTTATTAGAGATTGTGTTGACAAAAACAAGATTAACCTCAATTTTATCTCCACTGATTTTCAAAGAGGTGATATTTTTACCAAGCCTCTAGATGTGCAAAAACATCTATTCTTTTTGAATCATCTTGGAATGATAAATGGCATGGATTAAAATTTACTTTTTTCTGTGTGGAGATGTGGTCAACGATCGTCGAACAGAGATCGACGATCTTTGAACTCATCTTAAGCCAAATCATCGACCTGAGATTGATGACAGCTCTGTGTGAAGACAAAAATCGTCGACCAGAGATCGACGACATTTCTTCAGTAAATCAATCGTCGACCTAAGCTCAACTATCGATTTTTTTTCGAGATCAGAGACCGAAGATATTATTTGTTTATAAATTATATCTTTGACCTAAGATCAACGTTTCTTATTTTATCGTCGGATAGAGATCGTCTTTTCATATTCCAAAGAGAAACCCTATATGTAGGTTTCTCGTCGATCTCTGTCCCGCGCTTTCTTTTTCTCTTTGATCTTGATCTCTCTATCTCTCTTGAGTCTACAGGTTTTCCATGGCGATTTTTGCAGCAGTTCTCACAGGGATGAAGTTTGACAGAGGATTCGACGTCGATTTAGACTCGATCGGTCATTGTGATCCAATTTTTCAGGAAATGTTATAGTTGTGCGATGATCAGGGATTGAAGAAGCTCATGAATACAAGGATAAAACTATCTGTTGCCGAAATTAAAGAATAGGTTTACACTTCCTCTACAAATAACTCTTCAATGAACTTTTTCGTCTCAGGACAGTAGGTTACTCTAAACCCTGCAACTCTTACAGATATTTTTGAGTTAAAGAATGGATTAGATGACCTGGAACAGGATAGTTTAGAATATAGCAGTATGCTATTGGAGATGGGTCATGCCGAGGGCATCCCATCTATGTTATTAAAGAAAAATTTATCCGTAGGTTTAAAGTTCATTGCATATATCGTGGGAAAGGTTTTGCTGGGCAAGCATTCGGCCCATGACAACATCATTAGGTAACAGTTTGCCATCATGCTTGCTCTGGTAAATAAGAAGGCCATTGATTGGGCCAGCTTGTTCTTTGATTTGATAAAGAGGAAGAACAATAAGAAGGAAGTCTGCTTATGAAGGATTCTGGGAATCTTCCTTCAGAAAAAAGCTCCAGAGCTATTGGTTTCTCCAACCATAGCTATTAATGCAAGCAAGAGGTTGGATTCCTCTCTGTTCGAGAAGTGGGAGAGGACGATTAAAAATCCCTCCAGGGCTAGAACCTCCTCCCTTTTATTTGAGGACACAATGGATGTCACAACCACTTCCAAACCTAATGAAAAAGTTCCTTCTCTTCCTCCTACTCCTCCAATTATCCCCAATGTTCCTTCTCTACCCGCCAATGTTGTCCAAACCATCTCTTCTCCTATTCAGCCATCATCTCCCATTTACCCTGCTGAACCTCAAAACCTCCACACATTGTCTCTTCCAACTTTTGACCTACTCTTACCTCTCTCATCTCCTTCTCATCAACATGATTCACCCACCAACACTGAAACCTCACCACATATTTCCCTTATTCGCTCTTCTAGAAACTCCCCTATTCAGGATGAGATCATGACCGATTTCACTCCTCCTCCCTCGCAAAATTCCGTCTCGACTAGGACTCCACCTAAGTTTTATCAAATTTATGAAACGCTCATCTCTCATCTTCTGTAACTCCTCACTCCTTCTCTAAAATCCTTGATAGCAGAGGCAATTTCACCTCCCTCTTTCTCTATTTCCTCTCTTTCTACCTCTATTTCTGCTTCCACTATCCCTTCTTCATCTGGGGGCCTGGTTCCAGTTCTCACTGAAACCAGGTAGGGGGAGATGTCCAATTAAGATGCTGCAGGTTCAGTCTCAGCAGAACTTCAGGCTCAGTCTCCTCCAGCAGTGCATGAAGATGTTGCAGGTTCAGTCTCAAAAGAGCTTCAGGTTCAGTCTCCTCCAATTGTGCAGGACGAAGAAGTGTTTCAAAAATTTTGTATAGAGATAAGTTTTATTTTCAGATGAGATAAATTCTTCCAGGGCCATGATCTGTTATACCAGACCCATTAGTCCTTCTGTTGTGAAACAACTTCTGCAGATTCAATCAACTCCAGTTTATACAGATATTCCATCAGTTACAGTGTGTACAGATATGTCATCCCATTTGAATGTTGATCCTAAGCTTATGTCAGAAGAAAAGAATGAGTTTGATGCCATCTTAATTGCTGATGAACTACTTGATCTAGTCGCCTAAGAAAATCTGGCCTTAGCCCTAGAAATAAGTTTAGTTAATCTCTGTGAGTCTTAAAGCACTATTCCCTCTCTGGAAGATTTCATTGCTATTTATATTCAGGAAGAAGCCAAAGAAAAGGCTGCCAAAAAGATTGCTGACAAACAGGTGAATGAAATTGATGATTTGTATGATAATCCTCAGAGTTCTTCTAATGATGATGATGATGATGATTTAGAGGATGGTATTTCTAAGAAAAAGAAAGTTTCAAGGAAAGGAAAGTTGCTCCCCAGATTGCTCCCAAGCAAAGAAATACAAATGATACCCCTTATTACATCTTGAAAGGGATTACTCAATACCCTGGGATGGAGAGCTGGATGTGGTTATCCAAAAATGAGCAGAAAGCCAGGAAGAAGAGCAGGAGATATTCTCCTCCTCCTCAGAAATTCATGAAGAGGTCCTCCTCCTCCTCCTGCTACTGGTACTTCAGGTGTTGTTTCTCAAGCATCTGGTGCATCTTCCCAGCCTTCCTATTTCTCAAGATCAAATCAAAGGCAGGACAGATCTTCCAGGACTCATTCCCAAAGAGACAGCCAACAGCATAGAAGTCAAAGTTCCTCAGAATAAGTTAAAGAAGTGATTTATCAGAACCCCTCCTTCTCTCCTCCTCAACAACAAGTTCCTCCCAAGGATCAGAGGACAGCTGATTATTAGTCAAGAAGACCTTTTGTATCTCATAAAACAAAGTACAGTGAGGCTGCTCCTCCATGATCTCTTTATTCTCAAAAAGATAATCAGCACAGCTCAACAAAGTTTCAAGCTCAATCCACTCAGTTTAAAGCAGTTACAATGATGTCACCTCAAGAAGAATAGTAACTTGTTGATCAGGAACTTGATCCAAACTTTAGGATGGCCAGGCTTCAGGAACTGATTGGTCGCTCTCAGATCAGAAAATCTATAGAATAAGGAGAAGATCCATCTAAATTCTCTACTATGTCTTCCTACAGAGAAAAAGAGCTGAATAAACTTCAAGTCAGCAAGAAAGTCTTTTATCAAGTTGAATATATGGCATTGCATCCTGAAGCAATTGTGCTCAGGACCAGCACTCAGACATCTCTTGGTGGACAAGACTTGATGACATCTTAGAAGAATGTACTAGACCAAAGCAAGAAGATAATCTTCTCTAAACCCTCATCTTGTTCTCAATCTGATAGATTATAGTTTGTACTCTTTGTCTATTGCTTAACTGATTATGTACAATGCACTGCTATAACATATCTGCTGATGTCATTTCATCCCTTCAGATATTTATGGTCTTTGTATTTTATTTCTTTTGAGTTTTGCTTTTTTTAAGTGACCTCACACAAATAGGGTGAGTTTGTTGGAACCCTTGTTTTGATTTCTACTAGGTTCACTCTTAGGATGTCTTGACCCCCTTGTATAGCCAGGGTCTCTGTCTAAGTCTTAGTTAGGTCCCCTCTAGGTCAGGTTTTGTGCAGACCAGCATTGCAATGGACTCAGACTAGAATTAGATAAATGTTGTGGACTATCTATATCAGTTCGACTATAGTCAAACTCAGCTCGAAGATCGTCGATCTCCCATCGACGATTTAAGAGTCTTATACTCTGAACTGAGCTCGATGATATACGAGCTCAGGTTGACGATTTCGTTTTTCTCAGCAGTAATCTCAGTTCTACGATAGTCATTCTCTGGTCGACGATCTCTTAACTCAGTTCGATGATCTCTGAGCGGAGCTCTACGATTCTGTACTGCTAGCAGTTATCAGTTCTTCTTAATGGTCAGAGTTATTTATTTTGATTAAGATAAAGTTTTTCAAGGCAAATATATTCTGATAATTAATGCTGATTTTCTTAAGGCTTATAGTCGTATTCTTGAAGCCTTACACTACAACAAACTGCACCTGTTGTAAGGAATGAAATATAACTAAAACACAGTTTGTTACTAATAGCTATATTTAGTAACGAATTTTTTCTGTTGTTACCAAAAAGTACTTTGTGTATCGAATATTTTATAATTTGTTACAATAAAAATTAATTTGTTACTATAAATATAAGTATTTGTAACAACATTAATGTTACGTTACAAATAGTAATTTTTTCTCACAATATGTTTGGCCATTTTTAGTCCCACACCGCCAGTTAAAACATAAATTTTGGGTTTATATAGCCAATTCAACAATGAATTTTTGAAATATGCTGGGCTCGTGGGCTCGCGGGCAGGTGCACCGGCGGGCGTCGGCGGGCAGCGCCGGCGGGCGGCGCCGGCGGGCGGCGGGCGGCGGCGGGCGGCGGGCGGCGGGCGGCGGCGGGCGACGTGCGGCGGCGGGCGGCGGCGGGCGGCGGGTGGCGGGCGGCGGCGGGCGGCGGCGGGCGGCCGGCGGCCGGCGGGCGGCCGGCGGCGGCCAGCCGGCGGCGGCCGACCGGCGGGCGGCGGCCGGCCGGCGGCGGAATCTTTTTTACTATTGTAGCTAATTTATTGTAACGACACACATATATTCGTTACAAGAAGTATTAGCGTCGAGCTTTAGAGGACGACCGTTACATAAAGTTTTTTTCATTACCAAAGAGTTTTTGTAACGATTTTTGATACTTATTGTAACGATTTAGGTCCTTACTATAAGTGCAATTTGTTGTAGTGTTAATTATGGTATTCACAGAATATTTTATCAAGACAGTTATTGAAATGCATTTATAATTGACAGCAATATCTAGCTGTTTGGGCTCTTCAATTCTTGCAGAGAATTATGTTTTGTCTTGGGAATGCAAATTGATGCCGTTTTTCTTCATTCTAAAAGATATATACAAAAGAAAAAACATATTGAAAAAAATCAGTAGTATGAGAAGAATATTGCTCTCAAAGGATCTTGCATGTTTTGCTGAAAAGAAGAAGAAGAAGAAGAACTTTTTCAAACACAACTCTCTCCAGTCTTCTTCCTTCTTCAGTCTTCAAAGATTTACAGAGAGCCAAAAATCATTAACAGTTCATAGAATCAAATGGCTCTGTAACATATTGTGAAGACCTACACACAGGGCCAAGTTTCCTCTTCCTGAACATATACACCATCTAAGGGGGAACTTGGACACTCAACTTTAATCCACACAGTCTTCTAATTTTCCTGAGAAAGAGAAGATTTCCAATCATTCTTGTTTCTTTTACCTCCATCTGTACACGGTTATCTCTCCCTTCAAAAGTGAACACTTGTGGTGATAGGGCACCTGATCAAAAACCTATTGGATTTTGAGCTCCTGATCAAAAGCTCAAAGGGTCTCTAGATCTACCTACAACATGTCTTATGGTGATAGGGCACCTGATCAAAAACCTAAGTGGATTCCTACCTGGGTGGTAGAAGAGTGGATGTACCAAGATTTGGGGAACAACTATAAAAATTCTTGTGTCGTCTGGTTACTGTGTGATTTCTTTGTGTGTTGTGTTATGCTGTGGTAGTCTAGACTATTTTATTTCACTAGTTATAGTTATCAGTATTTTAATTCCGTAATAAATCTAAATAATTTTTTAAATACTCTATTCACCCCCCCCCCTCTAGAGTAAAACCTATATATCCCTCTCTTTCAACATTCATTGGTTCTTTTCATGTTATAAAGATGACACACAAACATGTGTTCACCACCCTTAAAAGAATTCGCCCACGAATTCAAATAAGAATGAATGAAGGAGTAGTCTGATACCAAATTGTAACACCCCCACATATCATATGGAATATAATAGAAGGTCCGGTCGGGGCCCCACGCTATATACCACAGACAGTTAGTGGAGTTACGTATTAATACCAAATTACCTCCAAAGGAATTTGAATCCTAACTCAGAGCATTCTAAAGGAAGCTTTTTAAAATAGTTATAAGAACCCACAAACAACACATGAATGTACACTATAGCCACATTAAAAATGAAAGAACATACGCAAAATTCTTGGCCTTGTGGTCTTACAATAGTTTGCTTAACAAAAGTGTTTTACATACTTCGGCTCGTAGGACGGCCATACATGACAGTATTAAAAGAAAATATTTCTCCTTGGCCTTCAAGGGCCCGTACAACAACAAGGGCTTCAACCCGGAATTGGCTACTAGGCTCACCTGTTCCTGCATAAGAAAAATCCACCGCACGGTGGCAAAATAAGGCAATGGTTAGCTAAAGCTGACCAATTATAACGACCCCGCCCCTTACTCGGGGCGGCGGTGCACCTTCCTTGCATTTCTTTATTATAATCAATCATGGTATAGAATGTACAATTTAAGTACAATACACCAAAGGCGTAGGCACGTACGACCGCACATTTCGTGCTCTCAGGGCACATTCTTTATGAATCTGGTCCATTCCAATGCATCACCACCGCCCAAGGGTGGCAAACATCGTAAGCATTTCAGTCCTTTCGGCCAAAGATTAAGACTCGCCACCTATGCCCCCGGTAAGGGTCATGTCATTAGGTCTTTTTAACTGAACCACATAGAGTGGGTACGGTATAGCTCAACCCTTTGCTCGCATCACCATGTCTGTTTAAGTCATCTGCGTGGGTCAACCTTCCCAATTCCCGAAGAATCGATCACACAATATTACATAACAAGGTTATGCACAAGGTTGGCTCCCAATCCACCAAGTTGGCAGAAATGCGCTTCTGCCCAGTTTTTCGGGTGCACCTTGGAGTTAGTCCCCAAGGCTCCCTACTGTAATCTACCGCGTAGCATCCCGAAAAACAAACGGCACGGTGTCTTCTCCGGTAATACATGCATAATGAAAACATCACCAATCCAGACCAACCTGTCCGGATAGGCTTAACACATTATGCCTATATCCGTACTTCGATACTGAACTCTATATGCAAAACTACGAGGATAAACCATATTTACATGATGGAATACCACATGTTCACCGCACACTCGCTGGAGAGGGTTTCCTATGCAAAAGGAAGAGGACTTCACATGACCAAGTAGAGAATCATTACCCTTGGAATCCTCTTTGGATCCATGCCAAAGATCTAGACGGATGAACACGTCTGCAACAATCTAGACATCACAAATCAGGACTCGAATTGCGAATCAGAGCCTCATAACTTGGTGGTGGCGGGATTTCTTCCTTATTCTTCTACATCCTCACTCTCCCCTCTCTCTACCACTTAGACTGATAAACTCACATAGGAAATTTGTTTGAAAACCTAATTCTCGGCCATAAAAACCCGTCAGGGTTTACTCAAGCCATCAGATCAACAAAAACCAGCGGACAACCACGATCAAGAGATCGAAGGTTACCCAATCTTCTCAGTGTTGCTCAATGATTTTCGTCGAGCTCTGCTCGATGATTTTATTCAAGCTCTGCTCGACATTTTCGTCGAGCTCAGGCCGACTCTTAGCCTTAGACTTTTTGGGGTGTTACAGAATGCCCACAAGATTTGGCAACGAGTACCACACAAACTCCGGTCACGAGTATCACATATCGTCGGTGATTATGGCCGAGGAACGATACCCCATTCAAAACCCCATGACCCCCTCCAGTTGATGAACTTCGCTTTGAGATGAATCATCAACTGGGGGAACTCCGGGGAATGAAGGCCCAACTTTTTTCCAACCTAACCCCCTCACCACCTAGAGGTAATAGGCAACCCAACAGTCACGTCCACCATGAGGATGACCACCATGGTGATTTTTCTCCACGTGTTCGTCCATAATATTGTCGCCCTGAGTGAGATGTCGACCTTACTCGCACTATTAAAATAAATGCCCCCACCTACGACAGTTTAGGCGAGCAACATTTTTTTTTGAATTAGATTATGGATATGGAGTGTTATTTTGAATGACATCGCCTAGTGGACCCACAGAAAGTTTAAGTGGTTAGGATGAAACAAACGTGACGAGCAAATGTATTTTGGTTTAATGAGGAGTGATGTTTTAGAGCTGAGAATAGTGTTCCCCCTATCAGTTGGCATGTAATTAAAAATCTCATAAAGAATCAATACATTCCCGCCTATTGTCGCACCCAAATATTCGATGTGTTAGCCACTCTTCGGCAAGGTTATAGGTCCGTAGCCGACTATATGGTATATCTTAAGGACAAGAAGGTCTTATTTGAGGTCCAAGAGATGCCTGAAGTTACACTATCTAGGTTACGTAAGGGCCTTAGTTACGATATCCAAAAGAAGCTATTACGCTACAGTCACACAGATTTGAGAACAACCTTCAACGCCGCCCTAGAAATTGAAAAACATTTAGCCGCTAAGTAAAAACCTAAGCACAATTCCTATAAAGGTAAAGCTACGTTTACCTCTTCTGCCTCTACCTCTAAGGCAAGGGAAAATTTAAGTCTTAGAATTCTTCTCACATAATTATTACGGCTAGGGACGCTAAGAACCACCTAGGTGAGTGCATTACCGTAGGTGATGATTAGTTTTAGTCATCCCTTTTGGGGTAGTTTAGTATTCATAATTCTTAGGTTTTATTATAGTTTTATGTATTTATATGCTTATTATGTTGTTATTTTATTTTAATGTTTTGTTACGTTATGATATGAAAATTTAATGTTTTATTTATATATTTTAATGTATTTTCACTTTTATTTTATGTTCTATGTTTTATATTATCATGTTATGTTATAAAATATAGCTAACGTTTTGTTTATTTGTTTTTGTTTTATTTGTAGGTTCAAGGCCCACCATGCAGTCAGAGTGCAGCCCGAGCTTTCACCTTGTTGCAGCCCAAAGACCTACTCGACCACCCCATATAAAGCAACCCGAGCCTCCATGCAAGCAGCCCACATGCTACCCGAGCTTCTCTCCAAGCCCAAACCCGAGCCCACAAACCCCAGTATTGGAGCAGCCCCTAATGCAAAACCCGGCAACCTCATGCCCTCTCTATGTCTCAATTAATTCTATGCATGCACCTTACCACCCTTGCATGGCCGGCCTCCCCTCTCTCTCTCCCCTTTATTATTTTCTCCCCACTTTATTCCTCATTCATCTCCCCCTCTCTCCTCTTTTATTTCTTTCTCTGCTCTTTATTTCTTATTCATTCCCCCTCTCTATTTTATATTTTCTATTTTCATTCCCTTAAACACCATACATTGCATGTAGCCTATTCTCACTCCCTCATTAAATGAAATTCATGCACCCTCTTCACCATGCATGGTCGGCCACCCCCCTTGCCATTTCATTTTATTCCCATCTAGAATCATCCCTACTCATCTATAAAAGACACCATGGTCTTATGCTTTGGAAGAGATTTTGGAGAGAGCAAGTGGAGAGTAAAAGTCAAGAGAGCTTTTTGGTTTCGTTGTATTATTACTTAGTTTACCTTGTTGCAATCTCGTTTCTTTTAAGTAATATAGTATCGTTTTGTTTTAGCATTGTGTACTCTTTCGTTTAGTATCAATAAAAATGAAATTTTCTTCTCTTTATATTGTTGTTTTCTTTTCCAATATGCGTAGCTAATCTTCTTTTAGCATTTGATCATGATGATCCATGATTTGAGAAGAGAATTCTTTTTACTTCGTAATTTTATTTTTGCTAAATTTTGCTCGATCCCTCTTTGATTTATTTTGTGCCGACTCCGTATTTCCGGTATACTGTAGTAGGCCTTTGATCTCATTTCATAGTAGTCGAGAGACTCGTTGATTTGAAAGATCACTCAATGAAGGAAGGAGTTGCAAGCAATCCTAGAGATAGGACGACGTAAATCCTCCGGATTGGAGTCAAATTCAATAGTGCGGATCACCTCGATAATGAAACTTTAGGCCTCTTTGATTTGTAAAGAGATTTCGATCAAAGAGTCTATAAGTTAGGAGACTTAATGCTCTAGTGAGATTTTGTCTTATTTTCGGATCCGTCACGGTCGAGTTTAATTCACAATTATAAAATTATATTTTTATTTCTTTTATCTCTTTTCATAGTGAATCATAGATCAAGTGCTATCTTTTAATCCATAGTTTCGTTTTAATTTCGTTTTAGTTTAATTTTAATTTTTCAAAACCCCCACCATCAATCGTACTGTAGGATAAGAGTTGAAGCATGAGTAATAGTACTTGACAGCCCTGACTCTTAAATACAACCTTGGTACTACAATTCGATAGGTACTCTTGCCTCTTCGGGTTGATAGTCGCTTCATCCCACCAAGTTTTTGGCGTTGTTGCCAGGGACCTTCTTTGTCAATATTTTTAAAAAGCTTTCGCTATTACTTACGCAAAAAAAATTCCAAAAAAAAATTAATTATCTTTCTCATATTCAAGTTTTTATTTCCTTTCTTTTCTTCCCTCGATTCTCTTTCATTTTTTTAGTGCATGACCCGCACGAATCCGTCGCTACTTGTTGATTTGGACCCAGAAATCGAACGCTCCTTTTGGAGACAACTACGATTCGGGGCTTCCACTTCTCAAACAGCGGTTGAGGATTCTAACGGTGATTGTAATTTTAATTATGGAATGGGAGATCCCAACCTAGGAATGGCTCAGCAAAGGACCATGTCCGATTATGCTCGACCCAACCTGGAGGGTACATAAACAAGTATTGTTCGACCTGAAATTGCGAACAATAACTTCGAGCTAAAGCCTAGCATCATATAAATGGTGCAGCAATATGTACAGTTCGACGGATTACAAGATGAAGATCCGAACTTACATATTGCTAGTTTTCTTGAGATCTGTGACACCTTTAAAATCAATGGTGTTTCAGACGATGCGATTAGGCCAAGGCTTTTCCCCTTCTCCCTAAGAACTAAAGCCAAACAGTGGTTGAGTTCTCTTCCAAGTGGATCAATCACTACTTTGAACATTCAAACTGAAAAAATTTTAGCTAGGTATTTCCCTCCCGCAAAAACTACGAAATTTATAAATTATATTACTTCTTTTTCGCAAATTTCTTCCGAGACCCTCTATGACACTTGGGAGAGGTTCATGGAACTCTTAAGATGCTGCCCACATCATGCTCTGCCTGTATGGTTACAGGTACAAACATTTTACAATCGGCTAAATCAAGAGACTAAGCAAATGATAGATGCCGCTTCCGCTGGTTCTTTGGACCGCAAAACTCCGGAAGCCGCTCTAGAGCTTATAGAGTACATGGCGATGAACACTTATTAGTGGAATTTGTCAAGGACACTCCCAAATAAACCTGCAGGTCTCTATGAAGTGGACTTTGTATCCCAACTAGCGCTGCAAGTGGAGATGCTGAACAAGAAGATTTCGGAGATGACTGCTTCCTCCGCCCCTCAGGTATATGAAATTGCAAATGCTGCTGCTGCCGAGCAGGTAGATTATCTGGGGAACATACCCAGGTCTGCTCAAAACAATTCTGCAAATTTTTCTTATTTTTCTAATTTTTCTGCTCCTCCTGGTTTTAATGTTGCTACGAATTCTTATCACCCTAGATGGCTTAACCATCCTAATTTTTCTTGCAGTAATAATGCTAATGTCGTACGTCCACAACACGATTTTACACCACCACCACCACCACCACAACAAAACCAAAATCTTTAAAAAACTCTCTCTTTGGAAGAAATTTTATCAGATATATAAGCTCGAACGATGCGACCATTAGAAATCTAATAGGCTCAATGAAAAATTTAGACAATACGGTCGGTCAATTAGCAAAGATGGTTTTCGAGAGGCCACCTAGGACTCTTCCCTCAAATACTGAGCCAAACCCAAGGGAGCATACGAAAGAGATTTCCCTTCGGAGCGGCAAAGTAATTCATGAGCCCACCACAAGGGAAGAGCCAAAGGTGATTGCCACTCCTACTACTGAAGGAATTTGTGACAAAGAAATAACTAATAAAATTTTTGGAAAAGAAAACTCTATTTTTGAAAATTAACAAGAAACATCTATTTTGGAAAAAGAAAACGATGGTTTTAAAAATAATGATCTCGAGATTTTAAAAGAATTTCCGCCACCTCCCTATCCCGCTAAGCTTAGGAAAGATAAGCTAGATGATCAATACCAATGCTTTCTTGAATTGTTTAAACAAATTCATATCAATTTGCCATTTCTTGAAGCAATTAGCCAAATGCCTAAGTACGCCAAATATCTTAAAGATTTGTTAACGAACAAAAAGAAATTGGAAAATCTTGCTCACGTAACGTTAAATGAAGAGTGCTCGGCGGTCATTAAAAACTAAAATCTTCCTAAAAAAATAAATAATCCGGGTAGTTTTTCAATTCCTTGTGTTTTGGCGACCTTTTTGTGAAACATACGTTAGCGGATCTAGTGCGAGCATCAACTTGATGCCTTTTTCGTTATTTAAGAAATAAGGATTGGGCACTCTCAGCCATATGTGCATGAGTATCCAATTGGCCGATCAATCAATTAAGTATCTGTTAGGTGTTGTTGAGTACGTGCTAGTGAAGGTCGACAAATTCATCTTCCCGGTGGATTTTTTCATTCTTGATATTGAAGAGGACATCGATGTCCATCTTATCATTGGTCGTCCCTTCCTAGCCACCGCTCGAGCAGTCATTGATGTGAGTTACGGAAAAATCTTTCTTCATGTGGGAGATGATGAGGTCATGTTTTCTATTAATGAATCAATGAAAAACTCTATAAAAAAATGAATCTTGTTTTTTTCTTGATTATTTAAATTATTACTCTTCTCTTTATCTTTCCAATATTTCATCAAAAGATTTTTCCTCTTCTTTTTCTGGAATTTCTTCAAATGATTTTGAAGGCACGGTTATGTCCGTGCAAACAATTTTTGAAAATGAACCTCGTTTTAAACAAAAGAATCTTGAGAATTTTACTTCTAAAGAAGACAAAAATTTTAAAAACTATTTTGATGAACCACCCCACCTTGAAACGAAAATCTATCATGATAAGATCTTGCGACACCATAAAATGTTTAAACCTTATGATCAGGTTCTTCTTCTTAATTCACGCTTACGTCTTTTCTTTGGAAAACATAAATCTCGATGGTCTGTACCGTTTACGGTCAAACATGTTTTTTCTGATGGAACTGTGTTACTCTCGCACCCGGATAAGGGTGATTTTAAAGTAAACGGTCATAGACTGAAATTATATATTTCTAATGATTTTGTGTCTCTTGCAAAGGAGAATCTTATTCTGGACTCTTAAATATTTATTTTCATGTGGAACTTTTATTTTATTTTATTTTGGACTTCTTATTATTATAAAACTCTTTTATTATTATTATTCGGACTTTTTATTGTAAAATAAAGAACACTCTTGGGAACTTGCCAATATATTTTTTGCTTTTATTTTTATTTTGCTCTTCCTCCCGGTGGCCCAACAAGTACAAGTTCATGATCGCTGCTCCAACGTTGCTGATATCAATATGGATCAAGTCAAACCTGTTGATGATCAAGTGCGTTAAAAAGCAAGCATGGGGGAGCGACATCCGCCTTCATCTCACAAACCCGGGGAAGTCCTATTTTTGTTTACTTATTTACTTTACTGCATTTTTCTCTCCTTCTCAGTCTCCTTCTCTTTCTCATTTTTTTGTGTTTCTTTCATTGAGGACATTGAAGAATCTAAGTATGGGGGAGGGTTTAATTTTTCTTTCTTGTTTTCTTTTTAAAAAAATGTTTTAAAACTAAATCACAAAAAAAATTAGTATAGTTATATTAAGCTTTTTAGGAGTATTGTTTTTATTTAACTGTACCAAAAATCCAAAAAAATTGCTTCAATCTATTTGAAAATCAAAATCAAAAATTATTTTCTATCTTTATTTTTATGTTTCTTCTAGTGATGTGTAGGCCCGTGCGGTTTTTTTTGTTCAATGTCGATTTCTTTGATACGGTTTTCTAAATTTATCATTTTAACATAGCTTAGTTCTACTAATATCTTGTTCTTAAATATAGACATTTTTTTTACGGTTTAAGTTAACAATTTGTAGTTATTCTTTTTATTCGGTTCGTTGCTTACGAATGGTTGCTATGTAACATTATCACTTTTTCATTTGGGGGGTTAATACTTTCTTGGTGTCTAGAACTTGTCCCTAGCTACTCTCAAAACATTTGCACCGTTTTTACGTACTTTATAAATGACTTAGGCCACCCTTTGACCCGTTTGATCCTTTTGCCCACCAACTATTTCACCATTGCAAAATATTTTTTGGGCCTTTTTCCATGTTTTTTTGTTTTTAGCTCCACCTTTCATTTTGTAATTTCACCATAGCCAAATTCCTTTCCAATTTTCACACTAATCTTGAGCTTAAATATCATTTTTTTGAAGGGTTATATCTTTGAAATGAACGGAATTTTTAAAGCTTATATTTGGAGCTTTCCTTAAAGGTTATTAAAGAAAAAAAAATAATTATTATCAAAAAAATGTGTAATCAATCAAAAATGAAGTTTATTTGTGGCCAATTTATGAAAAGAAAAAATTGTATGGCCATGTGTTAGTTTGAATTGGAGAAATGACATACTTGTCATTTCTCATTTTTATCATGTGTTTATGTTTATTTGAGCTCGCCCTTGGTTTAGTGTGTTTTTACCATCATGTTTATCTTTGATTTTCAATTCCTAATCATTTACCTGAGCCAAGTCTTAACGCCTATTTTAAGTCCTTTTGATCTTTTGACATAAATTCGCGTAGCGAAGAGAGTGTGAACAGACAAGCCTATGGCCACCATCATTGATGGATTTCTTTGGAGGTTATCTTGAGGTGATTTAGGGTTAATTGTTATTCTAGCAACCAAGTAGTTCGACAATTCGCCATTTATTTAGAACTTCTACTTTTGTTTTCCTTATTTTCATTTATTTTTGATGCCTTCTTTTAGGGATTTAGAAATGTGTAACCCTTCTTTATGTTCTAATTATATTTTTAGGTTTCCATTTTCAAGTTTTTTATTGTACACTTCTCACCCCACTAGTTGTTAGCATAGAAATTAGGATAGTTTAATTTTTCATGTTTTGGTTTTCTTAACTATGGAAATTAATAAAATAAAATATATCTTTTGCTTTCTTATCTTTTTAGTTTTTCCCTATTTTTTATTTCTATTTGCTTGAGGGCAAGCAAATGTCTAAGCATGGGGAAATTTGATGACTAGTTTTAGCCATCCCTTTTGGGGTAGTTTAGTGTTCATAATTCTTACGATTTATTATAGTTTTATGTATTTATATGCTTATTATGTTGTTATTTTATTATAATGTTTTGTTACGTTATGATATGAAAATTTAAAGTTTTATTTATATGTTTCAATATATTTTCACTTTTATTTTATGTTCTATGTTTTATATTATCATGTTATGTTATAAAATATAGCTAACGTTTTGTTTATTTGTTTTTGTTTTATTTGTAGGTTCAAGGCCCACCATGCAGTCAAAGTACAACCCGAGCTTTCAACTTATTGCAGCCCAATGATCAACTCAGCCACCACACATAAAGCAACCCGAGCCTCCTTGCAAGCAGCCCACATGCTACCCGAGCTTCTCTCCAAGCCCAAACCCGAGCCCACAAAGCCCACTATTGGAGTAGCACCACATGAAAAACCCGGTCACCTCATGCCCTCTCTCTCCCTCATTTAATGCTATGCATGCACCTTTCCTCCCTTGCATGGCTGACCTCCCCTCTCTCTCCCCTTTATTATTTTCTCCGCACTTTATTCCTCATTCATCTACCCCTCTCTCCTCTTTTATTTCTTTCTCCCCTCTTTATTTTTTTATTCATTCCCCCTCTCTATTTTATATTTTCTATTTTCTTTCCCTTAAACACCATACATTGCATGTAGCCTATTCTCTCTCCCTCGTTAAATGAAATTCATGCACCCTCTTCACCATGCATTGTCAGCCCCCCTTGCCATTTCATTTTATTCCCATCTATAATCTTCTCTCCACATATATAAAATGCACCATGGTTTCATTATTTGGAAGAGATTTGGAGAGAGCAAGTGGAGAGTTCAAGTTAAGAGAGCTTTTTGTTTCATTGTAATTTTATTTCTTTTTTTACCTTGTTGCAATCTCGTTTCGTTTAAGTAATATAATATCGTTTTGTTTTAGCATTGTGTACTCTTTCATTTAGTATCAATAAAAATGAAATTTTCTTCTCTTTATATTATTGTTTCCATTTCCAAAATGCATAGCTAATCTTCTTTTAGCATTTCATCATGAGGATCCATGATTTGAGATGAGAATTCTTTTTTACTTCGTAATATTATTTTTGCTAAATTTTGCTTGATCCCTCTTTGATTTATTTTGTGCCGACTCCGTATTTCCGGTATATGGTAGTAGGCCTTTGATCTCATTTCATATTAGTCGAGAGACTCGTTGATTTGAAAGATCACTGAATGAAGGAAGGAGTTGCAAGCAATTCTAGAGATAAGACAACTTAAATCCTCCAGATTGGAGTCAAATCCAATAGTGTGGATCACCTCGATAATGCAACTTTAGGCATCTTTGATTTGTAAAGAGATTTTGATCAAAGCGTCTATATGTTTGGAGACTTAATGCTCTAGCAGGATTTTGCCTTATTTTTTGGATCCATCACGGTCGAGTTTAATTCGCAATTATAAAATTATAATTTTATTTCTCTTATCTCTTTTCATGGTGAATCATAGATCAAGTGCTATCTTTTAATACATAGTTTTGTTTTAATTTCATTTTAGTTTAATTTTAATTTTTCAAAATCCCCACCAGCAATCGTACGGTAGGATAATATTTGAAGCGTGAGTAATAGTACCTGACAGCCCCGAGTCTTCAATACGACCTTTGTACAATAATTCGATAAGTACACTTGCCTCTTCGGGTTGATAATCGCTTCATCCCACCAGTTGGCAAGATTAGTAAGAATAATGCCACTTCTTATGCTTGCAGGGTAACCGGTGATTACGTCGTAGAATGCCCAACAAAGACAAAGACCTTGGTCGTAGTCAAGACTACTAGTGAAACACCAGAATTTATCTACGAGTCTACGAATGAGTAAGAACCCGACGAATTCCCTAGTGATATGGAAGAGGACAATAACCTGATGGTGATGCGGTGTATCTTGTCTACCCTATGTGTTACGGATGATTGGCACCGCACCAACATCTTCTCGTTGATTTTTAAGAGCGGTGAGAAACTATGCAAGTTGATTAAAGACAACGGTAGTTGTATGAATGTCATTTCGGAGAAGGCGGTTACACGTATGTCATTATCTGCCGAACCGCACCCACATCCCTATCACGTCGCGCGGGTTAACAAAACCTCCCTTTAGATCATTAAGCATTTCCTAATTCCTATTACCATCAACGCTTATTAAGAACAAGTTTGGTGTGACGTTATCCAAATGGATGCTTGCCACGTATTGTTTGATCGTCCATGGCTTTTTTACCACGATGTTACACACTATGGACGTGCCAAAATCCATGAATTTTAATTTAATGGGGAAAAAGATCACTCTTAAGCCCACCCCACCTAAGTACCCCACTATTCCTTCCATAGATACGGTTATCCCGATAGAGAAGAAGACATTGAGTTTGATCGGCAAGAAATATTTTGTTAGAGTTTCCTTTATAAGGGGAATATTATATGCGTTGATTTGTTTGCAAGCTAAGGTTGAAATATCTACTTTTGACGAGTTACCTGTAGCGCCGAGGAAACTTTTAGAAGAATTAAAAGATATGTATCTTGATGAGTTACCTTCCTTGTTACCTCCCATCCGCGTTATCTAACATGCAATAGATTTAATCTCGGGTTCCTCTTTGCCCAATCATCCTCACTATAGGTTGAACGCATCCGCACACTAGGATTACAAACACAAATTTCAGATTTCTTATCTAAGGGACTCATTCAGCATAGCAAGTGTAACGGTCCAGGCTTGCAAACCTGCGGGACCCAGCTGGCACCGCTGGCCCACCAGTAATCCAGCTGGGTCCTGCGGGTTGGCGGGCCTGGACCGTTACAAAAATGACGCAAATTCTGCGCTCGACGATCGTCGCGCTTAGATCGACGATCTTTGAAGGGGTCACGCCCTAGGTCACGGGCGTGACACATAGGTCTTGGGCGTGACATACCCGGGTTTAAAATTCTGCGCTCGACAATTGTCTCCCTGAGATCGACGATCGTCGAAGGAGTCACGCCATAGGTCACGGGCGTGACGGGTCGGTCACCGGCGTGACCAACCAGTGAACCGAAATCTCGTTCGATGTATTTCAATTTTTGGGCTTCCTAGGGTTCTGTCACGACAAACCGACTCCTAGGGGTCTAGCCGGAAATGGGATGTTACAGCAAGAGTTTGTGTGTCGTTCCTTCCCTGTTAGCCCCAAAGAATGACGGAACGTGGAGGATGTGCATAGAGAGCAGAGCTATAAATAAGATCACCGTTAAATATAGGTTTCCCATCCCTCGTTTGGATGACTTACTTGATATGTTAGCGGGGGCCACAATTTTCTCAAAGCTAGATCTTAGGAGTGGTTATCACCAAATCTGAACTAGAGAGGGGGATGAATGGAAGATGACTTTTAAATTCAAAGATGGGCTGTATGAATGGCTAGTAGTGTTGTTTGGTCTATCTAATGCTCCAAGCACTTTCCTAAGGACAATGAGTCATGTTCTAAAACCCATCATGGGCAAATTTATTGTGGTATATTTTGATGACATCTTTGATTTTTGCACTTCTTCGCATGATCTTGAATCTCACTTAAGATTACTCCTTACGACGTTATGGGCGGAAAAATTATTCGTTAACATAAAAAATGTATGCTTTCGGTAAGTTCCTTAGTGTTTCTTGGGTATATTGTGAGTTCGGAGGGTATTCTTGTTCATCCAAAAAAGTTCCAAGCCATTAAAGATTGGCCCGAGCTCACCACCCTATGCGAAGTGAGAAGTTTTCATGGTCTTGCCACTTTTTACCATCGGTTCATCTCCAATCACGGAGTGCTTAAATAAGGGAGATTTTAAATGGACTGCATCAGCCACTAAGGAATTTGAAACTATCAAGACCCGAATGTCGGAAGCACCTGTTTTATGATTGCTTAATTTTTGAAAGGTTTTTGAGTTATCATGTGATTCTTCTGGGGTAGGCATTGGTGGTGTGTTAATTCAAGAGGGCCACCCCGTTGGCTATTTTAGTGAGAAGCTTGCTAGCCCTAAATTAAACTATTCAAATTATGATAGGGAATTTTATGCAGTAATTTGATGCCTCTAACATTGGCGGCACTATCTCCTTCCCAAGGAGTTTATTCTCCTTTCGAACCATGAACCCTTAAGATTTGTTAACTCACAAAGTAAAATTAGTCCACGTCATGCTAAATGGATTTCCTATATACAAGAATATACTTTTCTCCTTAAACATCTTAAGGGGACCCTAAACCGCGTAGCTGACGCCCATAGTCGTGTTTCCATACTATTGTCTATGTTACATGTGAAAGTTATCGGGTTTGAGAGGATCAAGGATGAGTATGTTCAATGTCTTGATTTTAGAGATATTTATTTATCAACCCAAAACAATTCAACAACCACTATTTCAACATTTTATATTAGAGACGGTTATCTGTTTAAACATGTGAAGTTATGCATCCCACGCTCTTCTTTCCGCCACCTTATTGTGTAGGAGTTGTATGGTGGTGGCCTTGGAGGTCACTTCGACTGTGACAAAACTATCTCACTGGTCGAGGAAAAGTTTTATTGGTCCGGTCTCAAGTCTTTGGTTAGTAAAATCATTAGTAGCAATTGTGTTTGCCAATTGGCCAAGGGGAATAAGACTAATGCGGGTCTATTCACACCTCTCCTAATTCTGTCCATCCTGAGAGGATGTTAGTATGGATTTTATCTTAGGTCTGCCGATCACTTTTCGACGTAATGATTCCATCTTGGTGGTGGTAGATCCCTTTTCAAAAATGACATATTTTATTCCATGCGATAAATCAGTGATGCGTCTCATATCGCTAAGTTGTATTTTAAAGAGGTTGTCGAACATCATGGCGTTCCAAAAACTATAGTTACTGATAGGGACATTAAATTTACTAGTTATTTTTTGTTAAAAGTAGCGAACAAACGACTAGAAAACAAGCCGGAACTTTGAATAATTGAAATTTTATTATCCAAAAAGATATCATTTACAAAGGTATGGCCTCCCTTTTATAGAATGGAGGAGAGAGAGAAGAATACAAATTAACAATGTGGGACTAAAGCTATACAACAGATCTGGGCGGCTAGAATAAGAGACCGGAACAGGCCGCGCGGTTAGACAATGTTCTAACCGCTCGGCAACACCAGAACCAAGAGGGAGAGATGCGGTAGGAGACCGCTAGACCGGCCGGTTTCCAAGCCGCCAGAGACAAGCCGACAGACCGCCGGATACCATACGGCGACAGCCTGGAAATCAACCCGCCAACCTCAATCCGCCAGGCACAAACCGCCAGACCGCCCGGTCAACAACCCGCCAGGCTCAAACCGCCAGACCGCCCGGTCTCATACTTCGACACTCCCCCTCAAGCTGGAGCATAGATATCAATCATGCCCAGGTTGTCACAAATATGGAAGAAGGAAGTAGAAACCGGCTTGGTGAAGATATCAGCCAACTCTTTGTCGGAGGTGACGAACGGAGTGCAAATCTGTTTCTTCAAGACCTCTTCTCGGATGAAATGGCAGTCGACCTCTATATGTTTCGTTCTCTCATGGAAGACCGGATTTTTGGATATGTATATAGCGGCTTTGTTGTCACAAAACATAGGCAGAGGATAGTTGTAGACCTCTCCTAGGTCAAGCATGAGAGCCCGCAACCATTTTAACTCACACGTGGTTGACGCCATACTCCGGTATTCGGCTTCTGCACTGGACCTTGAGACAACAGACTGCTTCTTGCTCTTCCAGCTCACAAGATTACCTCCAACAAATGTGCAGAAACCCGATGTAGATTTACGGTCACCTTTATCATCCGCATAGCTTGAGTCTGAGTAGGCTTCAATTCTCAGATGACCATGCTTCTGAAAGAGTAGCCCTTTCCCTGGTGCTGCTTTGACATACTCTAGTATCTTCAAGGCAGACTGAAGATGACATTCCCTGGGAGCTTGCATGAACTTACTGAGCTTGCCTACAACATAGGCAATGTCGGGTCTGGTCACCGTGAGATAAATGAGTTTGCCCACCAGACGTCTGTACCTCGTGGCATCGGATATAAGCGGTGAGTCATCTGTCCATGTTTTGTCTTCTCCAGTGGCCATGGGATACCGGGCCGGTTTGGCCCCGGTCAATCCTGCCTCTTGTAGAAGATCAAGCGCATACTTCCGTTGGGAGAGAACCAACGAGTCGGGCTTCCGAGAGATTTCTATCCCCAAAAAATATTTCGGGGAGCCCATATCCTTCGTGACAAGGTGTTGACGGAGGTGTTTCTTTGTCAAGTCCACCCCAGCCTGGTCATCGCCGGTAAGAAGGATATCATCCACATATACCGCCAAAACCACAAGGCCTGATGCGGTTTTGCGAATAAACAATGAGTGATCGGCGGAACTTCTTGCAAAGCCAATTGCAGCCACAATGCCACTAAACTTGTCAAACCACGCCCGAGGGCTCTGCTTTAGGCCGTAGATGGCCTTCTTCAACTGGCATACTCGTGTCTCCCCTGAGCAACATACCCTGGAGGTTGCTCCATATAGACGTCCTCCTGAAGATCCCCATACAGAAAAGCATTCTTGACGTCAAGTTGAGAAATGTCCCACTCCCTGTTGACGGCCACAGAAAGAAGAACCCGGATGGTGCTGAGGCGAGCAACCGGAGAGAAAGTGTCAAAATAGTCAACTCCATAAGTCTGAGTAAAGCCTTTGGCCACCAGGCGGGCCTTGTAACGATCCACAGTGCCGTCCGGGCGAAACTTCACAACGAACACCCAGCGGCAGCCAACCACATCAGTACCGATCGGTGGAGGAACAAGGTTCCAGGTACCTCTTTCAGTAAGAGTGGCAATTTCCTCATCCATGGCAGATTTCCAATGAGGAATAACAAGAGCCTCCTGGTAAGTGCGTGGAGTGGTAGTAGCCGAGATGGCCAAAGCAAAGCACCTGCGAGAGGGAGTAAGCCGATCATAGGAAACAACAGCCGCAAGCAGGTGTTGGGTACACGCCCGCACCCCTTTGCGAAGGGCAATGGGACGATCCAGGTCGTCTTGTGCCTCAGGGACCGGAGCATCCGTGGCAGAGAAAGCTGGCCCGGGACTAGAGAGAGACGGCTGCGGAGACGAAGGAGGGGAGATAATAGGGAGAGGAGGAGACGGAGGAGGAGACGACATAGGAGGGGAGACGTCGACCTGTGTGGAAGGCTCACAGAGAGATGGTGGAGAGTCAGAGACAGCAGGAGGAGGTGAAGATGGGAAAGAAAAGTAGGAAGCATTTCAAAGAAGGTGACGTCTGCGGAAACAAACTGTTTGCGCAGAATAGGATCAAAGCAACAGTAGCCTTTTTGAGTTGTCGAGTAACCCAAAAAGACACATTTGGTGGAGCGGGGGAAAGCTTGTCGCGAGTAGCAGACGGAGCATGCACGAAGGCCGTACACCCAAAGATACGGAGAGGAAGAGGAAAGGGTTCCTTGGTTGGGTAGAGAATGGAGAAGGGGGTCTTACCGTGAAGAACAGAAGAGGGAATGCGATTGATGAGATAGCAGGCAAGAAGAACAGCATAGCCCCAATAGGAGCGAGGCACCTGCATCTGTGTCATCAGAGTGCGAGCGATATCGAGGAGATGGCGATTTTTACGTTCCGCCACCCCATTTTGCTGGGAGGTGTAAACACAGCTGGTCTGATGAATAAGACCATGTTGCATACAAAAAGATGAAAACTCATGACTGAGATATTCCTTAGCATTATCAGAGCGCAATACTTTAATAGAAATAGCAAACTGAGTTTTAATCATATTATAAAAAGATTGCCATACAGATACAGAGAAGGAGGACGCGCGGACAGGGCGCAAACAGTGAGAACAGGTCGCGAGAAGAAGGGGCAAGCCGCGCGGACAGGGCGCACAGAATCAGGAGGAGAAGATCGATCCCTCTGATACCATGTTAAAAGTAGCGAACAAACGACTAGAAAACAAGCCGGAACTTTGAATAATTGAAATTTTATTATCCAAAAAGATATCATTTACAAGAGTATGGCCTCCCTTTTATAGAATGGAGGAGAGAGAGAAGAATACAAATTAACAATGTGGGACTAAAGCTATACAACAGATCTGGGCGGCTAGAATAAGAGACCGGAACAGGCCGCGCGGTTAGACAATGTTCTAACCGCTCGGCAACACCAGAACCAAGAGGGAGAGATGCGGTAGGAGACCGCTAGACCGGCCGGTTTCCAAGCCGCCAGAGACAAGCCGACAGACCGCCGGATACCATACGGCGACAGCCTGGAAATCAACCCGCCAACCTCAATCCGCCAGGCACAAACCGCCAGACCGCCCGGTCAACAACCCGCCAGGCTCAAACCGCCAGACCGCCCGGTCTCATACTTCGACATTTTTGAAAAACTTTATGGAAGTTAATGGGCATCAAGCTTTTGTTTTCTTCGGCCTATCATCCGCAAACACATGGCCAAACGGAAGTGGTAAAAAGAAGTTTGGGAAACTTATTGAGGAGTCTTGTGGGTGACCATAAGGGAACTTGGGATTTACTTCTCCCCCACACCCAACTATATTATAACAACTCCAAAAATAGATCTACTGGTTTGTCCCCCAACAAAATTGTGCATGGTTATAAATCTCTTGTGCCACTTTACTTGGTTCCCTTACCACCATAGTATAAGTCAAGTCAATTTGCACATGATTTCGCCCAACATGATCGCGACATGCATAAACACATTTAAGAGACATTGGCCACTCAATACGCGTCTTATCAAGCGCACGCAAATTTGCATCGGAGAGCAACTCACTTCAACATTGATGACTTGGTTTTGGTTCATCTCATCCCTAAACGGTTGCCTTGGGGATCCATAAAAAAATGATCAAATCGTTCCTTTTCGAATTGCAAAAAATTAGGAGATAACGCTTATCTTCTGGATTTACCCACTGAATGGGGTATATACCCTATTTTAAACATTTCGGATTTAACGTCATATGTTTCTCCTCCACTTGAAATATCTTCCCCTTCATTTACGTCTTCTTCCACTTCTATTCCTGGGTTGGGGGTGAGATTATTCCCGGATCGCTCTCTTCTCTGGCTTCTACTTAAGGTATGTTGTATGTTGATTTTGCTAACGCTTTTCCTAGGTTTTACAAAACCTCCTTTGTGCCTAATAGGATTCTAGATGATGAAGTTGTTACCTATGCAGGCAATGGTCTCCAGCGCTATCTGGTTCATTGGCGTGACCATCCCGCTTCGGATGATTGTTGGCTTCCCGAGGCTGAGATGGAACGCTTGGATGCTGCACTCCTCCAACACTATCGTCGTGACCACTCACCGGAGATGAGTGCTTTTTATCGGCGGAGAATTGATGGAATCGACCTGATTGATGGAGCCAACCCGCCAATAAATGAAGATACCAGCCGCTAAAATCTTCGCTGACGGGCACGTCGCTGCAACATTCATGTCAACAAAGATATTTGCCGCTATGACCTCCGGTCTCGGCCACGTGCGGCCACATAGAAGTTTGATGGAGTTTACAATTGCATAAATTTTAAGCAAAACATACTACAGTTTTAAGTTTAGTGTTAGTGCTATTAGTTTACGGTTAAGTTAATGTTTGTTTATTTTTAATATAATTCCATAATGGCATTAGGTAATGTTAGATGTTGTTGTATAAACATTGATATATATATGCTGAAATGAATGGAAGAAAAAATAGAATTTTGACAAAATAAAAAAAAGAGTCGTGAGCTTCTCCTCCCTAGGGATCGGTCTCGATTCCGCCAGCAGTACGACACTGTCGCGGCCCATTCTTGCTCGACATGCGACTTACCGCCTCCGACCAATGATGCGACTCCGGTGGCCCGCCCTTCCTACGCGAGCTACTGCCTCTCGCTCCATCCCTGAGATGTTTTCCTCCCCTTCCTTCTCAAGCTGCTGCCAACCCGAGCTACTATCGTCCCGAGCTGATGCCAACCCGAGCCCTTATCCAAGCTACCTACCGACACCCCTCCGCCTTGATCTCTATTCGGTGCAACTCTGGTGGAACCATAGTAGTGTTATCCGCCTCGTGATAACTTCCTCGAGTGTGGGTAATGATTTTTTCACCTCCTCTCATGTGTGATTCTTCCCTTAGCATATTTCCTGTGTAGAAAAATGTTGGTGTTGATTTTGAAATCGAGATTGCTTGTGGGTTTTCTCCGGTTGATTCGTTGTTGGTACTCTTGATTTTTAGGCGTCCTAAGGATTCAGTTTTCCATTGCTTTTCTTTTGTTGGGAGAGATCGACCACCTTGTGCATCGATTTATTTTTGGTGGATTTCTTTTTGTATTACAAAATCATTCGGATCGTGTAGGTCCCTTTCGCCTCAATAAATATTGGAAAATAGCCCTTATTTAATCTCTAGAGGATTGGAGATCCTTTAAGTTAGCGTGTGATTGATAACAATAAAATTTGGTGTTGTTACGTCTTAGTTGCGTGGGAGAGAAAGTTGTGAGTTTTCCAACATCTATGTCGTGTTGGTTGGACTTGCCTACATCAATCAGCCCACTATGTACCATCTTGGATGTCATATTGAGCATCAACTTGAGTATCATTCTGTTTGACATCCTGATCATAGTATTGGCCATCATATTGATTAACATATTGACCACCATACAGATTTTCAGGTATAGGAGCAGTGTCAATGTCTTTGTATGATAATAGCTCAAGACCCATTGAGCCTCTGATAACATTTGTGGTCCATACTGCATTTTCAGTATTTCCCTTTATCAAACCCTTCTCCCACTTTTTGACTTCTTCACAAATATTCTTAGTCAGGGATGTGATGGCCTTTATTAACTATCCATCTAGATGGTCAATACCAAGGGTGACATAGTTCTTGACTTTGAGCAAATGATCATCTAAAACTTGAGCACATGCATCCATCCTTCTTTCAAGATTATTTGTGTGCTCTTCCGTCAACTCTTTCTGTCCATTATGGACTGCTAGCATGTTGTTGGCAGTGATGGTTTGATTTTCCACTATACCAGTCTAGATGTTAATTTCAGTGAAGGTGGATGCAGGTGCTGCTCTCTAGAAGAATTTGATAGTCTGGGGCTTCAATAGATTAACCGCAAATCTTATAGATTTGATTTATGTTGTCAGATCATTTCTGAGATTCTTTATAAAGTCATCCATAAAATTCTCTAGTTGCCTTCTCTGATCATCTAGTAATCCTTTCAATTAATCTAGGAAGACTGGGGATATCTGATCATTCTGATGGGATTTAAGTTCATCATATATGTTGTATTACTCTGGCCTGACATGTTCTATTTCATTTTAGTTAGGCTTTTCAAACTCAGAAGAATGTTTTTTGGCATGGTTATCATCAACAACTTTCCCTTCCACAGATTCAAAGGAGTCAATGACATAGACTGTACATTTAGTAGGGTGTTTAGTGTGAACCTCCTCCTCAATCTTTGCCATGTCCACATGTACATTTAGATTTACTGCTGTGTTGAATTCAGTATCTTTCTCCATAGACTACCCAAGTTGATCACTATTTGGAGAATTATTAATATTCTCTTACACAATCTATAGATTCTCCCCCTCAGCAAGAGCACAATAAATGACTTATTATAGATGTTGCTCCCCTTTATTTAGAGAATTGTATCTACCTTGTTGATCTTGGTCTATACGAGCGATTTCTTCTTCAATGGCAGTTGGAGTTTTTATAGTCTCCCCCTCAATATCTACAGAAATCTTGGTGATTATATCCTCATCCACCCTTTCAGAAACCTAAACTAGAGATATATCCATGGCAACCTCAACAGCAAGTTCTTCAAACTGAGTTCTGCTTACTTGAATCAATATTGCAGTTTCACAGGAAAGCTATACCTAATCACTTGTATCTCTCCTGGTCTCTTCAGTATATTGAGAAAGTTGAGGATTATGAAGCTTTTCCTTTGCCTGTTCTGATGAGCTGCTGTCAGGACTTTACGCTGCAATTAGAACTGTTTTCTTCTTCTTCTTGGCAACACTCTAAGCATGTGCCAACAGAACTCAGTCCCATCTGTCAAGCATTTTCAAGTCCATCTTCCTTGTGTGATGGATATTTGTTCCTAGCCTCATATTTAGGATCCCTGGAACACTCTTTAGATGAAATAAAGATAGAATCCTTCCATGTTTGGCTCTGCTATACAGTCAATTATCCTTTGAAATAGTTACTTTGCACAATCAGTCTTCTTTGATAGGATTATCCTTGCCATTAGTTCAAACATTCACTTGGAGATCTTGTTATGTGAGCTAGTATTGCATAATAGGGCTTTCCCAATTACATCAGCCAGGAATTTTACCTTGAGATTCAACTCCTTCCTTAGAATTGATCCAGTGGTGTGTTTAGAGATTCCACACCACTTCGATGTAGATTTGATATCATTTTGATCCAGTTCATCTTCTTCATCTGAATCTTTGAACTTGGGTAGTGTAGTTTCTTGCTCAGTTTATTATGGGTTATCTTAATCTTGTTACCACTAATAAAGGTACTTATTTTACTAGATGATGAGTCGACATTAGCATTTGAGTATAACTCAAGTACCTCTCGTTTCCACAGCAAACTGTGCTCAGATAGAATAAATTCTTGGTCAGTAACCTGAAGCAGTTGGAGAACACACTACACTTCCTCGAGCGAATCCTAGAATCCATTTCGCACCAACTCTGAACCCTCGAACAAGAAATCCAACCGTTTCAGTGTCATTTCTTCTGCGAATTGTTGTAGATTTTCAAGCTTTCATCGATTCGTCGTAGGGGCAGAGAAGGGCGAGGAACAGCGTATTTTGCTTTACACACACAACCTTATATTTATAGTGATTTCTATTTTTAGAAGGTGGAGAGGCGCGTACGTGTTTATGATCAAGAAATGATCAATGGTTGGGATTGATTCTAATACTTAGCTTCCAAAATAGACTCAATGGTAGCTTGCGTTGAGTAAATTTGACACTCTCAACACTCTCCACGCTTGTAATTCATTCAATGCCCTCGACGCTTGAGAACATAGACTCATCGCACATGACGCCAGATCTTGTCACAACGCACTCGACGCCTGAAAACTTAGTCCATTTCTATTTTATTTATCCTGCAGGGATTAAAACTACCTGCAATAAATAAAAACTTTTTGGAGATCTACTGAAGCTTGGCTAAATTCAACAAACCCAATTCAAATTTGAAGGTGGTGAATTTTGCTTCAGTTAGTGGCTTAGTGAAGATGTCAACCACTTTCTTATCTGTGGTGACAAATTCAAGACTGATATCTTCACTTTCCACATGTTATCTGATGAAGTTATACCTAATCTCTATATGTTTAGTCCTGCTGTTAGAGAAATTATTCCTAGCAATAGATATTGCGCTAGTTGAATCACAGTATAATGGAGTGTTAATTATTTTTGGGTTGTAATCCTGGAGCTGGTGTTGGATCCATAAAAACTGAGCACAACAACTTCCTACTGATATTTACTCTGACTCTGCTATTGATATTGCAACATTAGTTTTCTTCTTGCTTCTCCAAGATACAAGTCTTCCACCCAAGAACAAACAGGAGCCTGAAGTACTTTTCATGTCCTCTCTAAAACCTGCAAAATCTGCATCTGAATACCCAGTTAGCTCAATCACTATTCCTAGGGTACCAAAGGCCAAGTTCTGGTGTGCCCTTAATATATCTCAGAATTCATTTAGCAGCAAAATAGTGAGACTCCTTCGGGAAATCCTGGTATCTAGCATAAACATATGTAACGTATATAATGTCTGGCCTACTTGTAGTAAGATAGAGGAGGGAGCCAACTATCCCTCTATACATGGTTTCATCAACAGGTTTCCCTATTTCATCCTTGTATATGGACAAATTTGAACCCCTGGGAGTTTTCATTATGGAGGCACTCTCCATACCACATTTCTTAATTTACTCCCTAGTGAACTTAGACTGAGAGATGGACAATCCATCCTCAGACTGTCTTACTTGAAGGCCCAAGAAGTACTTGAGCTGACCCAAACTGATAATCTCAAATTTCCCTTACCTAAGTTTGAAAAACTTCTTGCAAAGGTTATCATTAGTAGACCCAAAGATTATGTCATTTACATAAATTTATACTAGTATGATCTTACCCTTTGATTCCCTTAGGAATAGAGTCTTGTCTATCTTTCCCCTTGAGAATTTATTCTCAATAAGAAAGCTAGACATGGTCTCATACCATGACCAAGGGGCTTGTTTCAACCCATACAAAGATTTCATAAGTCTATAAACATAATCATGAGAGGTAGGAATAACAATACCTGATGGCTGCTCAACATAGACTTCTTCTCTTAAGTTACCATTTAGGAAGGTTGATTTCACATCCATCTGGTAGATTTTGAATCCCTTGTGGGCAACATATGCAAGGAACAGTATGCAGGCTTCTAGTCTAGCTACTGTGGTAAAGGCTTGATCAAAATTAATACCTTATTCTTGTCTATTTCCCTTCGACACCAGTCTAGCTTTATTCTTAATTATAACACCATTTTCATCCAACTTATTCTTTTAGATCCAATTGGTTTCAATGATGTTATGTCCTTATGGTGTGTTGGAACCCTTGTTTGGATTTGTGCTAGGTCTACTCTTAGGATGTTTTGACCAACCTGTATAGCCAGGGTCTTTGTCTACTCTAAGCTAGTTCCATTTAGGTTAGGTTTCATCAGACCTGCATTGTAGTGGACTCAAGATTTAGACTCAGAAGAATTCTGTGAAGTATTTATATCAGTTCGACTATAGTCGAACTTAGCTCGACAATCTTTGATCTCCCATCGACGATCTCTTATTCCTCAAAAGTTATCTAAAATCTATGACAGTCATTCTCAGGTCGACGATCTATTAACTGAGTTCGATGATCTCTAAACTCAGGTCGATGATTTTATGCTGCTTGCAGTTATAAGTTTACAGAAATTGTCTGTAGTATTTATTCTCTTTATGATCAATTATTTTATGGCAATTATATTCTTATAATTTATGCTGATATTCTCAAGGCTAATAGCCGTATTTCATAAGCATTAATTATGGTATTCACATAATATTTTAAGAAGACAGTTAAGGAAGTGCATTTATGTTGCCAGCCATTCTAGCCGTTTGAGCTCCTAGATTCCTGCAGAGAATTAAGTATTGCCTTGGAAATTCAAATAGAATGTCATTTTCTTTCTGATGATACTTACCGGGGATAGAAAAGTGAGAGCAATATAGTCAATAAGATTGTTAGGGTAAAAGATACAATCGACAGAATGTTTTTCTTCTGTAATATTCATTGTTTTCTCCCAAGAATTTTTGCATTGCATTCAAAAGGAAGAAGAAGAATATATTTAAAACAATTTTCTCAAGTCTTCTTCATTCTTCAGCCTTCAGAGATCTACAGAGACCTCAAATCAATATCAATCTACAGATCCAAAAAGGCTCTACAACAATTCTTTGAAGACCTACATCCAGGACAAAATTCCTTCATCCTGAATCTATACAACATCTCAGGGGGAGCTTGGGCTTTCTACAGCAATCCACATAGTCTTATTTTCTTGAGAAAGAGAAGACTTCCTTAAACTTTTCTTTTACCACCACCTATACAGGGTTATCTCCCCCTTCAAAAGTGAACTCTTGGTGATAGGGCACCTGATCAAAAACCTATATGATTTTGGGCTCCTGATCATAAGCTCAAAGAGTCTCTAGATCTACCTGAAAGAGATCTTATGGTGGCAGGGCACTTGATCAAAAACCTGCAGTGGATTCCTACCTGGGTGGTAGAAGAGTGGATGTACCCAGATTTGGGGATCCATTATAAATCTTCTTGTTTTGTCTGGTTTGCTTTATGTTTTCTTTGTGTGCTATGCTGTGTTGTATTATCTTAGTTTGTTTTATTTTCTCTCTTACTTATAAGTATCAGCATTTTTAATTCCGCAATAAAACTAAGTAAAAAATTTTAAAACTCTATTCACCCCCCCCCCTATAGATTAAGTACTATCTATCCCCTCACTTTCAATTGGTATCAGTGGGTCATTCTAAGGTTGAACAGGCTAACACCTGAACCTAAGATCTTTGATTGACACCATTTTACTCTACTATCTTTTTATCAAACCATGGCACAGTACCAGGACTTTGCAAGCACCAGACCTCTAGTTTGCAACTTGCAAAAGTTTGGAATCTGGAAGGCAAGAATCAAGCTTTATATGAACACTATTGATGAAGACATTTATGCTTCCATCTTAACAGGAGTACCACCACCAACTGCCACTCTAACTGCTTCTACAAGCATGAATGTAGTACCTCCTCCATACTACAATGATGCTCACAAGAAAACAAAGGTTGCTGATGCAAAAGCCATGAACATACTGGCTTAAATAATGTCTGATGACAAATTCCAAAAAGTAACTGATTGTGAATGAGCTAAGGCCATCTGGGATTCCTTAAACCAGATGGTTGCAGGATCAGCAAATGAATAGAAGGACAAAAGAGCTCATCTTCTCTCCCAGTATGAGAACTTTAGAAAGGAAGAAACTGAGCAAGTTTCTGAGATGTATAATAGACTCAGCATCATTGTTAATGCGCTGAAAACTCTTGACAAAGACATCTCAGTAACTGAAATAAATTACAAGATACTCATGTGCTTCCCCAGCTCATGGGATTATAGAATTTTTCCTATCAAAGAGACCATAAGCACAAATGAGATGACAATAGAATCATTCTTAGGAAAGCTCAAATCTTATGAACAACTCCTGAAGACAAGAGAAGCTGAAGTACAAAAGACTCCTACACTAACTTGGAAGGAGCAGAACATAGATTTCAAAGCTTTTAAAGAATCAGAAGCATCTCCATCAAATGAATAATTGATGAGTCTCTTTGCAAAGAGATTCTTCAAGATGGGGAGAAAAGAATTCAGAAGGAAGTCAACAAGAAGTGATGACAAACCAAGGTATGACAAAACTCCTTCTAAGGAGATTATTTTCTTTGGTTGCAGGAAACAAGGACATATTCTTCCAGAATGTCAAGAGAATAAGCATAAGGAAAGAAGAAAGGAGAAAGACTCCAAGAAGCACTAGAACAAATCATCCTCCCACAAGCACAAGAAGAATGATAGACGGTTTGTTGCAGAAACATGGAGTGATACTGAAGAATAATATTCCTCCAGTTCTAGTGAAGATGAAGAAAAAGTAAAGGCCAAAAAAATTTGCTTAATGGCCATCAATGCTTCAAGGCATGTTTCAGAAGAAGAAGAATCTTAAGAATCTTTAAATTGTGATCAGGTATTGGAAGGTTTTGATTTTACTTCTGAAGATTTCAAAATTGATTTTAAATCTATGTGTAATTGATAACTGTAATTATTGTTATTTTTCATTTACTATTTTCTAATTAATAGTTATATATTTTATATCAATTTTATAATATTGAGTTTATAATAAACTAGATTATATATTTTATATTTATTTATGCTAATAAACTTATTTTAACTCATACAGGGCTAATCTGCATGATATTTGGAGAAAAATGGGAATTTTGCATTATAGGCCCAGACACACCCTGTGACACGCCCTACTTGGGCATGACACAGGGGCGTGACATACACGAGCAAAAGATGTAATCGTAAATCGTCGTCCCATGCCTGAAAATTATCGACCAGCACAGACACGCCCGTGTCGTTCCATTAGACGCCCGTGTCCTACTTACATGGGGCGTGCCGACCGCTGGTTGAATTACTGCACTCAGCCATGTCAGATTAAATTGATATGCCTGGGTCACAGGCATGACCCATGGCGTATCAAGTGCGTTTTCCGCCAATTAATCCACCGTTCTTGCGGTTGCCGCTAGAATGTGGTTGCAGCTAGACACGCCCCAAGTCACGGGCGTGACTAGGGGCGTGACACCTCAATCAAGTGTAGTTTACTCTCGTCGTTTTAAGCTTCCCGCCGTTTTCCACAAACAGCCCTGACACGCCCTTGGTCACGGGCTTGACCAAGGGGTGTGACTCGTCAATTAATAGACTTTGGCAATTTTCTCCTCCAACGTTCCCGGGATTTCTAGACGACGGTTCCGAGCCTTACACGCCCTAGGTCACGGGCGTGACCTTGGGCGTGCCCAAACAGAAAATTTTCCTATAAATTCCAGACAACTTCAGATGTTGAGGAGGAATTTTTGGGAGTTGGAGTCTTATAGTTTACTGCTTTTAATTTGCTGTAATTTCCTTTACTTAGTCTAGCTTTGCTTTAAGTTTCAATTCAAGTTGCTTTTTATTTTCATCATGTATTTCCTTACATTAGCTTGTATTTCCCTAATGATGAGTAGCTAATTTTCATTTAGCACTTGATCTTGATGAAGCTTGGAATAAAATAAACTCTTCCTTTTTATCAAATGTTTTGTTTTTAATTTTACTCGCTACGATTTATCTTTGATTTTTGTTTCATCGAATTCATATTACGCGGATATGATCTTCGATCTAAGATCTGTATCCTAAATGACCGAGAGGTTGTGGATACGAGGAGATTTTATGTAATTACGACCGTGATACGGACGTGACCTCGCCTCAACATCCCGCTGTGCTGAGAATAGGTGCGGTCATGGGTGGGGTGCTTGGGCTGCAGCCCGGCAGTGGGTGCCATCTCGTGTCCCTATGGGTTGGGCCATCAAGGTCCTATCAGAGCGGGCCGGCTCTGGGCCTACTAGATCAAAAAATTGCACTTTTTTGATGCAGCAACCCCAGGGCCGACCCGCCCCAGCGGCCCGTGAAGGCCTTGCTAGAAGGCTCTCGAACTAGCGGCCTACTGCCGGGTTGCAGCCCAAGAACCCCAATCCATCTCTAGTCCCACCATAGGAGCACAGTAGGTTGTTGAAGCCTGGGATTGAACCCAAGACCTCCTTGATAAGAAGCTCTCAGGCAAGCAGCTCATCACCAACTGAGCTGTAGCACAGTTGGTGATGAGTTGCTTGCCTGAGAGCTTCTTATCAAGGATGAAAGTGAAGGGATAGATACTACTCTAGAGGGGGGGTGAATAGAGTTATCAAATTTTGCACAGACAAAACTTAATATTCTACCCAACTCCCTTGGAGTGAAATGCGGAATGAAAAGATTATAGATATTGATTTAACCTTAATGCCTAACACAAGTGATGTGTATAAACACAAGCTAACTGTAATTACAGTTAAGCTTGGAAAAACCTATTCAGCAACTAGCAACCTAGTTATATCTAATCACAGCCACAATGCAGGAATTAAACAGAGGAATCCATACGACACAAGGAAATTTATAGTGGTTCCGCAAACAACTTGGGTACGTCCACTCTTCTACCCACACGGTAGGAATCCACTCAGGTTTTTGATCAGGTGCCCTGCCACCAACAGAATCTGATTCAGGTAGATTCAGAAACCCTTTAGACTTTTGATCAGGTGTCTAAAAACCAAGCACAGGTTTTTGATCAGGTGCCCTGCCACCAAGGGATACTTTTGAAGGGAGTAATAACCCTGTACAGGAGGGGGAAGAAGGTTAAGATGTCTTCTCTATTTTACAATAGATTAGAGAAGCACAAAAGCTTGCACTGAGCTAGAATGCTCTAAAGAATCAAGGCTCCCCCTGGCTCAAGAATGTCCAGGTGAAGTCTTGCTTCAGTGCAGAGAAACTCTTCAGAAAGTTCTGAAGGAAAGAGCTACAGGAAGAAAGTAAATAATAAAATCAAAGTTCTTCGAGCAGCTATCTTCTTCTTCTTCTTCTTCAAAGGAACTCTGAGTTGAACTTCCTGAAAGCAGGAGAACTCAGGTGAAGAAGAGATGAAGATCTTAACACATCTCAGTTAGATGGAGATTGCTGAGAGCAGGAAGCTTGAGCTTGATGAAGGCTTGAGTGCTTGAGAATATGTGTGTAACACTAGCTTTTAATCCTTCTTCAAAGGGTCCTTTAAATATTATCAGCAAGCAACGACTCTCTTCCATTTGAATTATTTGTCTTCTTCTAAGCCTTGAGACCTGGGCTGTAAATATCAAGAAGACAGAAATATCTCTGCAGCAAAACATTCTATAAAGGGAATAAATCACTTTCTAAGAAGCTGCAGGCTTAAATCAGATAACAGAAGGACTAAATAAAGTCACATCAGAAACAATCTCTTTATAGCAAGTGAAGACTTTTCAGTCTAACGGCTATAAAGGGCTGACAATAGATAAAGTAAATTAAAATGACAGCTAATAAGACAAACAACTTTATCTTAAAAGATTTGAACTCAGGCAAAAAGAATAGAGCAAATAATGCCTGGAAATATTATCATACAGCTTAAAATACTGTGCCAGAAAATGTATTAATTAATTAAATATAATAAATAAATACAAAATACAAAGGCAGACAGAAAACGTCGAACGACCTTCGAAGATCGTCGAACGACGCACGGAGATCGTCGAACTATCGGGCAGATAGTCGAACGATCCAGATAGTCGAGCTATCAAACAGATAGTCGAGCTACCGCAGCAGATAGTCGACCTATCAGGACAGATAGTCGAACTATCAGATAGTCGATCTATCTAGGACAGATAGTCGAGCTATCAAGCGCACAGAGATAGTCGACCTATCAAGCAGATAGTCGACCTACCTCAGAAAACAGATAGTCGATCTATCAAAATATAGTCGAACTATCAAAACAAACTAGATAGTCGATCTATCAGCAGATAGTCGAACTATCAGAACAAACTAGATAGTCGATCTATCAGCAAATAGTCGAACTATCAGATAGTCGACCTATCAGGACAGATAGTCGAACTATCAAAACGAAACAGATAGTCGATCTATCAACAGATAGTCGAACTATCAGCGCAGAACAGATAGTCGAGCTATCAACAGATAGTCGAACTATCAGCGCAGAACAGATAGTCGAGCTATCAACAGATAGTCGAACTATCAGCGCAGAACAGATAGTCGAGCTATCAACAGATAGTCGAACTATCAGCGCAGAACAGAGCATCGACCAACTGATAGACGATCGTCGATCAGCCGATAGACGATAGTCGAACGGTGTTCGACTATAGTCGAACGAAAAAACTACTTAACCAAATTCTCAATTTGGAAAAGCGAGGACTCTACAGCTAGACTTCTAACCATTGACCAAGGATATTTCTTGGGTCAAGGGGCACAAAGGAGAGGACTGAACTCAAATAAAACTAGGGTACCAACAATCTCCCCCTATTTGAGTTAAGTCTCTCAAAAACTGAAACAGCTAGCAATAGAACACTAGAAATAAATTCAGCAAATAGTTAACAAAAAACTGGCAGATTATCAATCAGATAAACAAATAATCAAATATATCACAGCAGTTAATTAAACTATTAAGAATCTTTAGAGTCTGATAAAGGATCAGAAGAACTAGAAACAAAGGAAATTTTTCTTAGAGGGTCATCTGATTCTTTCTTGGACATCTTCAGGTCCTGAGCACCAATGATCTTCAGTTCTGTAGCTCTGGGGACAACAGCTTCAGGATGTTTTTCCATGTATTTTGCTGGATCAAATATCTCAGGATTGACTTGGAATTTTTCAAATTCTTTCTTTCTGTAGGTTGACATGGTAGTAAAACCAGTCGTATCTTTACCTTCGGCTCTTGCTTTTCTTATTTGGGCTGCTCCTACAAGTTCTTGAAAGCGAGCCATCCTAAAGTTAGGATCGAGCTCAGGATTTTCATATACGGGCTCAGGAGAAGCAGCATCAGCTATTATATCTAGATAAGACATTGGAGTATACTTAGCAAAAGGGACTTGCTAGAAGGTTTTAAAACACAGTAAACTATTTACCTTTTGATACAGTTCTCTCAGATTGAACTGGAGATGGAGATGAAATTCTCTTCTTTGGAGAAGGAGGTGGGGAAAAAGTTGGTCTTTGAGCCACAACCTCCTTCATCTGTCTTTGAGATCCAGAAAATGATTTGCTTTGAGAGCTTTGATAACCTTGTCTTGGTTGGGGCTGAACAGACGCAGATCTTCCAGAGGAGGCAGCAGGATGAGCTGAAAGGTTCCCAGAGGTTCCTGCACCAGGAGGTGGAGGAGGACCTCTGGGAGTCCATCTTGAGACAGGACTATCATACCTCTTGGTTCTTTTTCTCTCTTTTTGCTGATTCTTCGAAAACCTCATCCAATGCTGAAAATCTTTGGATTTGGGGTCAATGCCCTTCAAAATGTAATATGGAATATCATTATCCTTATTTGGAGGTGGAGGAGGAGCAGCTTTTCTTTTCTTTGCAGCAGATTTCTTTTTCTTTGACTTCTCAGACATATCAGAATCATCATCATCAGAATGGGATGATGGAGGGTTCTCATAAGGATCATAGGCTTCTGAGACAGCCTTTTCTTTAAGCTTTGAAGCAGATTTCTCCCTTTCCTCTTCCATGGCATCCAGAGCCAGAAGGGAGTCTAAATCTAAACCTGGAGAGTCATCCCAGATGGATGACTTTTCAAATTGCAAATCTTTCTCTTTCTCTTTTAAAGATTGAACTCTTAAATTCCATGCTGCTCTTGCTTGAGCTTCTTCCAAACTCAGAACAGGAGAGTCAACTTTGACTTCCTCTTTCTCAGACTCATCTTCTTTATTATCTAAGAAGGATTCCAACTCAGGGTCTACTTGAGTAGCAGGAATACTTGGGTCAGCCTCAGAAACTACTGCTATGATTTGAGCAGTTAAATCTTCTTTAATAATATCTGTAAAATTATGAATACATATCTGCTAAATAAGCTTGAATCATTCCTTCAAGGTATTCACAAACTATCAAATTAATCGACTCATCAACAAAACGAATGAAAGAGTTACCTTCATATTTAACCATTTCCCATGATTCATTCAGATAAGAAGTTATGATTCCTTCCAGGAATCTAGCAATCATAGGAGTGGAAAGATCTTCTAAGCAAACCTTAACTGCAATCTCAGATAGCAGGATTCCATCTGCTATTTCCTTCTCAGACAAAACTGGAACTTTTTCTTTCTCAGCAGGGGCTATCTCTTCCTGGGCTGGAGCTATTTCTTCCTCAGCTGGATCTATCTCTTTCTCAGCTGTCATGACAACATCTGGAACTATTTCTTCCTGAGCAGACATTACTGAATCTTTTAAAGCTGGAGGAGAGGCAGGAAGATCTGAGGCATCTTCATTGAACATCTCCCCCTGCCTGATTTCAGTAGATACTGAAACCAGGCCCCTAGAGGAAGATGGCTCAGCAGATTTAGTAAAGGATTTGATGGAGGCAGACAAAAGATCAATGGAGACTGCAAGGGGAGCGATTGCCTCGTCAATCATGGTTTTGATTGACGGGGTAATCAGCTCCACAATGCGGGAGATAAGCTCTGGAGAGATTTCAAAAGATGAAGGATGAGAGGTGGATGGAGCTGCAGCAGATATGATAGTGGTGCTGGGATGAGGAATGGTGTGGACAGGGGATCGAGCAGGAGATGGAGCAGGAGAGTTTATTGGGGAATGAATTGGAGAATGAATTGGAGATTCAGGAGGAGTAAGAATTCTCTCTGATCCTAACAAATCAAAACTAGGAGCAGATATCCTAGCCAGATGAGCAGGTAGAGGAGAGGCTAGAGGAGACAGAGGAACAACCGTAGTTGTTTCAGGAGCAGCAGAGGAAGAAGGTCGTACCTCAGCAGAAGTTGATGGTACTTCAACTGAGGCAGACGGCAAAACAGAGGAGGAGGAAGGAAGAGCTGAGCCAGCTTCAACAGGTTGAGGAGCGACTGTTACAGTCCTTGTGCCCTCAGATGTTGCTGGAGTAGATTTCACAAATGTCCTCTTCCACTTAGAGAACAAGTGGGGATCCATCTTCTTGCTGGCGTTGATTGTAGTTGCAGTGGAACTCAGCAGCTGGGGATATTTCTCTTTAAGGAAAATACCGATAACCCTTCCTAGGGTGACTTCCTTCTTGCCAGTCTTCTTCCTGATTAAATCAAACAAAACAGCTGCTCAATCTATCCTTTTACGATTAACAATCGCACACATGAGTGCGAATTGCTGCCTTGTTATGTTGTCGTGGGCAGAGTGCTTACCCAGGAGCACTTTTCCGACTACCTCAGCGAGGAACTTGATCTTGAAGGGGAAGTTTACCTTGAGCAGCTTGGTGGGAATGCCCTCAGCATGTCCCAGCTCAACCAGCATTCGTCCAAATTCCTGAGCGTCTTGCTCATAATCCTCTTCACCAATAACTAAATCAAAAACATCAGATAAGACGGCCGGAGTCAGGATAACTTCTTCTCCGCCTATGGTACCAGTCATCGATTCGTCTGTGGAAGACGACGTGAAATCCCATTCTTTTATTTCTGGAATGTTGATCTTAATCCTTTCAGACATTAACTTCTCCAAACCTTGATCCCTGCAGAGCTGGAGAACTTCCACGATTCCGGCATCGCAACTGCTGAAAGCTTCGAAATCCACACTGAATCCGGCATCAAACTTTACTACGGCTAGAACAGCTGGGGAAATCGCCATGGATTCGCCGGAGAAAGCACGAGAAAGCTGGAGAGAAAACGAGAAAGACGAAGCGCCAGAAAATCGCAAGCGGGAAAGCAGAATGCGAAAGGGCACGCTCCGTCGACGATAAGACACAAGATCTTTTAACCTAGGTCGACTATCGGCTTTATATTGGACCGGATATAGTCGATCTATTTAAAAAGATACTTGACCCGATAGTCGAACGGCCGTTCGACGATCGGCTCAGAAGCAGAGTAGTCGAACCATCGTTCGGCTATTTCTGGCTTCACACGCAACAAGCTGTCGTCGTTCAGAGATCGACGATGAGCTCAACCTGTTCGACGATGGTCGAACGTCGATCGACGATCCTCAAACAGATAAGCTACCATTAACCAGAGGTCGACGATAGGCTCAATCCGTTCGACGATCTTCGATCATCGTTCGACTATCTTCAAGCAGATTTCAACAAAGGCAGATATAGTCACACTTAGTCTCGTCCATTAATCATGCCTAGTTGAACTAAAAAGAACAGATGCTTCTGTTCATCTAAAGGCTTGGTGAATATATCACCTCTCTGAAACTCAGTGGATATGAACTCAAGACAGATCTTGTTCTTTTCCACACAATCTCTCAGGAAATGGTGCCTAATCTCAATGTGCTTGGTTCTAGAGTGGTGCACTGGATTTTGTGCAATAGAAATAGCACTGGTACTATCACACATGATCTTGGTGTTCTTGTGTGAGTAACCATAATCCACAAGCTGGTTTTGAATCCACAGGATCTGTGAACAACAACTGGCAGCTGCTATATATTCAGCCTCTGCAGTTGAAGTTGAGACAGAAGCCTGCTTCTTACAGAACCAAGAGACCAATCTCTCTCCCAGGAACTGGCAAGTTCCTGAGGTGCTCTTCCTGTCAACTCTGCAACCAGCATAGTCAGAATCAGAATATCCAATTAATTCAAACTCTGACTCAGCTGGGTACCAAAGTCCTAGATTTGGACATCCTTTCAGGTATCTCAGGATTCTCTTTAGAAGAATCAGATGAGATTCCTTGGGGTTGACCTGGAATCTAGCACAAAGGCATGTAGCAAACATTATATCTGGCCTACTTGCAGTTAGATATAATAGGGAACCAACAATGGCCCTATAATTCTTTTGATCAACTGGCTTGCCGTGATCATCAGAATCAATAACTACATTAGTAGCCATGGGTGTAGGCATTGCTGAAGCATCAGCCATCCCAAATTTCTTTACCAATTCCTTGGCATATTTGGATTGGGAGATGAAGATACCATCAGCATCTTGCTTAACTTGGAGACCAAGAAAGTAAGACAGCACACCCATACTACTCATCTCAAACTTAGAATGCATCAAGTTGGAAAACTTTTTGCACAGTTTGGGATCAGTGGAGCCAAAAATAATATCATCTACATACACCTGAACTAACAGGATTGAGTCCTTGTGATGCTTGACGAAAAGGGTTCTATCAACTACTCCCCTAGTGAAGTTGTGCTCTAACAGGAAACTAGCTAAAGTCTCATACCAGGCCCTAGGAGCTTGCTTTAGTCCATAAAGAGCTTTCTGCAACTTAAAAACATGAGAAGGCTGAGTTGAAGAAACAAACCCTGGTGGTTGTTCAACAAACACCTCTTCCTTAAGCTCACCATTTAGGAATGCACTTTTGACATCCATTTGGAGCACCTTAAACTTCATGAAGGCTGCATAGGCCAAGAAGATCCTTATTGCTTCTAGCCTTGCAACAGGAGCAAAGGTTTGGTCATAGTCTATACCTTCCTCCTGTCTGTAGCCCGGAGATACAAGCCTAGCTTTATTCCTTACTATTATTCCATTTGCATCTAACTTGTTTCTATACACCCACTTGGTGCCTATGATCAGTTGGCCTTTAGGTCTTGGAACCAAAGTCCAAACTTTACATCTCTCAAATTGATTGAGCTCCTCTTGCATTGCAATGATCCAGTGGGGATCTAGCTCTGCATCTTTAAAGGTGAGTGGCTCAACCTGTGAGAGGAAACAAGCATGCATCACATCCTGTCTTAATTGGTGTCTTGTTTGCACACCAGCTGACATGTCTCCAATCACTTGAGATGTGGGGTGATCTCTAAGTGTGACAATATCAGCAGGTGGGATGTGATCTTCAGCAACAGTTGGGATTAATTCCTCAGGAGGAATTTGATCTACTGTTGGTGGTACAACAACAGCTTCAACAGCTTCAGCAATGTCTTCATCACTGTCTGATTCAGTGATCTGAAGAGTTGATAGTTGAAGGATTTCTTGAGGGGCATCAGGTACCTGAAAAGAACTGGAGGAAGGAGAATTTTCTTTCTCCTTATAAAACATCTGATGCTCATCAAAAGATACATGCACAGATTCTTCTATCTTACAGGTTGATTTGTTATAAACCCTATAAGCTTTGCTTACTTGGGAATATCCAAGCATAATTCCCATTGAAGATTTTGCTTTAAATTTTCTAATATATTCTTTATTATTATTATGAATATACACAATACAGCCAAAAACTCTAAAGTAATTAATTTTTGGTTTCTTTCCTTTAAGCAACTCATAAGGAGTTTTACACTTAAGTTTGTGTATCAAACTTCTATTCAAGACATAGTTAGCTGTACTAACAGCTTCTGCCCAATAGGATAGAGGCATGTTAGCATCTGCCAACAATGTACTAGCAGCTTCAATAAGTGTTCTATTCTTCCTTTCAACTACCCCATTTTGTTGGGGAGTTCTAGGAGCTGAGAAGCTATGTTTGATACCTTCTCTCTCACAGAATTCTTGCATGAGAAGAGAATCAAACTCAGTAAAATGATCACTTCTGATCAAGGCCACATGAGTAGAGTACTCAGTCTGCACACAAAGTAGAAAGTCTGTAAGGGCTTTGAAGTTATCAGACTTAGTTCTCAAAAAGAAAACCCAACTGAACCTAGAGAAGTCATCTACAATTACTAAAGTGTAATACTTCCCTCCTAAACTCTGTACATTTATTGGGCCAAAAAGGTCCAAATGTAATAAATACAGGATTCTAGGAGAATCACTTTTATTTACAGATTTAAATGAATTCTTGGTTTGCTTGCCTAGCTGACAAGCCTTGCATAGGCTCTCCTTCTTGTAGGGGCAAGAAGGTAAACCTCTAACAAGGTTGTGCTTAGATAACCTAGATATATTTTTAAGGTTTACATGACTAAGCCTTTTATGCCAAAGGGAATTATTATTAAGGGTTACTTCATTAAACAGGCAGATTTCAGAGTGAGATGAATTAAAATCTACTAAATAGATATTACCTATTCTAATGCCTATTAAAACAATATTATTATTCAAAGTAATATTGCAAGATGAGTTGGAAAATGAAACCTGGTAGCCAGCATCACATAGCTGGCTGACTGAAATCAGGTTATGCTTCAGTCCATTGACATAAGCAACTCTCTTGAATGTAACTGCTCCAATTGTGATCTTGCCATAGCCTTCTGTCTGACCACAGCTGGAGTCTCCAAAGATAACCTTTGGGCCGAGCTTAGCTTTGAATTTTGACAGTAGATCTTTATTTCCTGTCATATGCTTAGAGCATCCACTATCCAAATACCACTTATTTAGAGTGATTGGATAGGCCTTCACCTGCAAAACAACTATTTAGACAGAGTGGACCCAGGTAACCTTGGGTCCCTTGTTTTTCACATAAGAAAAACTGGAAATATATGAGAATGCAGGCTGAGGGTGATAACCTAGTGGGTGAGATCTCCTAGGTGGGATTCTCCATGCAGATGATGGGTCAACAATCCTAGGGTTTCTATTTTCATTTAGGTTTCTATGATACTGATTATGATTTTGAAAATCATGTTGAAATCGTCGATCGACGTTCGACGATGGGCGCTCAGATCGTCGAGCTTCGTTCGACCATGGAGCATCCGTTCGTCGAGCGGCGTTCGACGCTCTTTGTATTTCTTTGAAAAACTTCTTTCTCTTTTCTCTCTTAGCTTTATTTAGGGTTTTATTTACAAGGTTTACTTGCTCAGTGTTCTTCTTTCCACTAGCTGAAATGAAGTTCATTGGAGTTGAAAGATTATTTTTAAGCAGGACTGGGGGTTCACTGGGAGAAGCTCGTAAGCCTAATTTATCATTACCTGACCTAGTGTTAGTCATGCTGGTAATTTCTAACAGCTTAAGGCTTCTACCATTAAGGGATTCTTCTAATCTCTTAGACTTAGCTAATTCTATTTTAAGAAATTTAATTTCTTCACTACAAGTAGTGAGATCTTCCTTTAACCTAATGTTTTCAGAGGCTATTGATTCTGAGTCAGCTAACCTATTTCTAAGTTCTTTTATTTCTTTTTCTGAACTAATTAAATCTAAACACAAAGATTTAAATTCTAACTTAAACTCTTCTGAAGTAAAATCATAAGATGAAAGTACCTCATCTTCAGTAGGCATCTCTTCATCAGAATCAGAACTCTCTGCAGCAGAGTGGTTGCTGCAGGCATCTATTGCCATTAGGCAAACTTCTTTTGCCTTCTTCTCTTCCTCATCTTCACTGGAGCTTGATGAGGATGATTCTTCATCAGAATCACTCCAGGTTTCAGCAATGAAACCTCTCTCCTTCTTCTTGTTTTTGTAGGAGGATGGCTTGGAGTGCTTCCTGTGTTGTTCTTTGTCTTTTCTCTTTTCCTTGTTCTTCTCCTCTGGACACTCTGGCAAAATGTGTCCAGGCTTCCTGCAACCATAGCAAATGATTTCTTTAGCAGGAGATCGATCATACCTTGGTTTGTCTTCATAGCGTGAAGACTTCTTTCTGAACTCCTTTCTCCCCATCTTGAGAAACCTCTTGGCAAACAGTGCCATAAGTTCCTCATTGGATTGGCTGCCTTCAGAGACATCTGCAGCCTTAAGAGCTAGAGATTGCTCTTTTCTTGTTGGAGTGGGGGTCTTGGCTTCAGCTTCTGCTTCTCTGGTCTTCAGCACTTGCTCAAAAGACTTGAGCTTGCCGAGGAGAGCTTCAGTTGAGATCTCATTAGTGCTTCTGGCTTCCTTGATGGGCCAGATTCTTAGATCCCATGTGCTAGGGAAGCACATAAGAATCTTATCATTGACCTCTGTCAATGATATGTCCTTGTCTAGGGTCCTCAGCTCATTGATGATTGAGCTGAGCCTGGTGTACATAGCTTCAACTGATTCAGCATCAGTTTTCTTGAAGTTCTCATACTGTGAGATAAGGTTGGACCTTCTGTCCTTCCTTTCATCAGCTGAACCAGCTACAATCTGGTTCAGTGTATCCCACATGGCCTTTGCTGAGGAGCAGTCAGCCACCTTCTGGAACACCTCATCAGACATTGTCTGAGCCAGTATGTTCATTGCCTTGGCATCTGCAATTTTGGCCTTCTTGTATTCATCATTGTAGTCTGGAGGAGGCACTGCACTCATATCAGATGATGAGGCAGTGGCAGCAGCAGGTGCTCTTGGGGGACCTGACAAAATAGAAGCAAAGATGCTTTCATCAATAGAGTTCATATATAATTTAATCCTTGTCTTCCAGATGCCAAACTTTGCTAAGTTGCATGCTGGAGGTCTGGTGCTAGAATAATCCTTAGACTGGGCCATGATAGTGAATATCTATAAGCTCTTGGTATCTATCAGGATCTTGTGACTTAGGTGTTAGCCTATACAGTCAGTCAACCTCCCTCTGATACCAATTGAAAGTGAAGGGATAGATACTACTCTAGAGGGGGGGTGAATAGAGTTATCAAATTTTGCACAGACAAAACTTAATATTCTACCCAACTCCCTTGGAGTGAAATGCGGAATGAAAAGATTATAGATATTGATTTAACCTTAATGCCTAACACAAGTGATGTGTATAAACACAAGCTAACCTTAATTACAGTTAAGCTTGGAAAAACCTATTCAGCAACTAGCAACCTAGTTATATCTAATCACAGCCACAATGCAGGAATTAAACAGAGGAATCCAGACGACACAAGGAAATTTATAGTGGTTCCCCAAACAACTTGGGTACGTCCACTCTTCTACCCACACGGTAGGAATCCACTCAGGTTTTTGATCAGGTGCCCTGCCACCAACAGAATCTGATTCAGGTAGATTCAGAAACCCTTTAGACTTTTGATCAGGTGTCTAAAAACCAAGCACAGGTTTTTGATCAGGTGCCCTGCCACCAAGGGATACTTTTGAAGGGAGTAATAACCCTGCACAGGAGGGGGAAGAAGGTTAAGATGTCTTTTCTATTTTACAATAGATTAGAGAAGCACAAAAGCTTGCACTGAGCTAGAATGCTCTAAAGAATCAAGGCTCCCCCTGGCTCAAGAATGTCCAGGTGAAGTCTTGCTTCAGTGCAGAGAAACTCTTCAGAAAGTTCTGAAGGAAAGAGCTACAGGAAGAAAGTAAATAATAAAATCAAAGTTCTTCGAGCAGCTATCTTCTTCTTCTTCTTCTTCAAAGGAACTCTGAGTTGAACTTCCTGAAAGCAGGAGAACTCAGGTGAAGAAGAGATGAAGATCTTAACACATCTCAGTTAGATGGAGATTGCTGAGAGCAGGAAGCTTGAGCTTGATGAAGGCTTGAGTGCTTGAGAATATGTGTGTAACACTAGCTTTTAATCCTTCTTCAAAGGGTCCTTTAAATATTATCAGCAAGCAACGGCTCTCTTCCATTTGAATTATTTGTCTTCTTCTAAGCCTTGAGACCTGGGCTGTAAATATCAAGAAGACAGAAATATCTCTGCAGCAAAACATTCTATAAAGGGAATAAATCACTTTCTAAGAAGCTGCAGGCTTAAATCAGATAACAGAAGGACTAAATAAAGTCACATCAGAAACAATCTCTTTATAGCAAGTGAAGACTTTTCAGTCTAACGGCTATAAAGGGCTGACAATAGATAAAGTAAATTAAAATGACAGCTAATAAGACAAACAACTTTATCTTAAAAGATTTGAACTCAGGCAAAAAGAATAGAGCAAATAATGCCTGGAAATATTATCATACAGCTTAAAATACTGTGCCAGAAAATGTATTAATTAATTAAATATAATAAATAAATACAAAATACAAAGGCAGACAGAAAACGTCGAACGACCTTCGAAGATCGTCGAACGACGCACGGAGATCGTCGAACTATCGGGCAGATAGTCGAACGATCCAGATAGTCGAGCTATCAAACAGATAGTCGAGCTACCGCAGCAGATAGTCGACCTATCAGGACAGATAGTCGAACTATCAGATAGTCGATCTATCTAGGACAGATAGTCGAGCTATCAAGCGCACAGAGATAGTCGACCTATCAAGCAGATAGTCGACCTACCTCAAAAAACAAATAGTCGATCTATCAAAAGAAAGTCGAACTATCAAAACAAACTAGATAGTCGATCTATCAGCAGATAGTCGAACTATCAGAACAAACTAGATAGTCGATCTATCAGCAAATAGTCGAACTATCAGATAGTCGACCTATCAGGACAGATAGTCGAACTATCAAAACGAAACAGATAGTCGATCTATCAACAGATAGTCGAACTATCAGCGCAGAACAGATAGTCGAGCTATCAACAGATAGTCGAACTATCAGCGCAGAACAGATAGTCGAGCTATCAACAGATAGTCGAACTATCAGCGCAGAACAGATAGTCGAGCTATCAACAGATAGTCGAACTATCAGCGCAGAACAGAGCGTCGACCAACTGATAGACGATCGTCGATCAGCCGATAGACGATAGTCGAACGGCGTTCGACTATAGTCGAACGAAAAAACTACTTAACCAAATTCTCAATTTGGAAAAGCGAGGACTCTACAGCTAAACTTCTAACCATTGACCAAGGATATTTCTTGGTCAAGGGGCACAAAGGAGAGGACTGAACTCAAATCAAACTAGGGTACCAACAAAGGAGGTCTTGGGTTGGATCCCTGGCTTCAACAACCTACTGTGCTCCTGTGGTGGGACTAGAGATGGGTTGGGGTTCTTGGGCTGTAGCCCGACAGTAGGCCGCCGGTTCGAGAGCCTTCTGGTTAGGCCTTCACGGGCCACTAGGGCGGGTCAGCCCTGGGGTTGCTGCATCAAGATCACTCAAAGATAAAAGGAGTTGAATACAGTCCTCGAGAGAGGATGACGTTAATCTTCCGGATTGGAGTCAAATCCAATAGTGGGGTTCACCGCCTAAAGAAAGCTTATGGATTTCGACTGGCCGAAAGGTCTTAATCAATCAACATAAGGTTAGTCAGAAGCATGAGCTCGGAAGAGACGCTTTTGTACTTTAGGAACCTCCACGGTCGAGAGAGTAGTTAAGAACTCGCGTTGCTTTATATTTCAAGAAGGTTTATTTTAGCCCAAGGGGATTCTAGATCAAGTGCTAGCTTCCCAATTATCGAATTTCTCTTTATTAGTGTAACACTTCTTTTTTCGTTCAACAAAAACCAACTTTTCTTCCGATAAGATAATAGCTTTCCTTGTGAGTACAAGTACTTGATATCCCCGAGTCGATATACGACACTTGATTCTATACTCCGAACGATAGGTACACTTGCCTCATCAATTGGAAACACGCATTAGCATGGAGAAAATATCCATCAAGTTTTTGGCGCCGTTGTCGGGGACTTTTCTTTGTTGATATTTTGAAAGCAAGTATCTATTAGTTTTATCATTTTCTTTTTATTTCAAAAAAAAAATAGTTTTATTCCAAAGTTTTATCATTAAATTCTTAAAATTAAAATTTCTCTCGAAAGGGTCGTACCGGGTTTTCATCCCGCAATACCGCCTAGTACCTTGCGAGCACGTCATTGGGTAGCCCTTGGGAAGTCCGGGAAATTTTATTTTATAAATTTTTAAATCTTAAAACTTTTTTCTTTTGTTTTGTTTTTGTGTATGACTTGAGGGAATCCGACAAATCTATTTGATTTGGATCCGGAGATCGAGCAAAGCTTATGACAATGTCTTAGACTCCGTGACCTAAATTCTCCAGATTTGGTTGAGGAATCCATAGGTAACACATTTTCTTCTTCACCATCTTCTTCGTCTTCTTCTTCCGCTAAATTTTCTTCTAAATTCGGTAATCAAAATCCAAATATTGCCGAAGAACGGACAATGTCCTACTATGCCCGGCCAAATTTGGATAAGGCGCAATCAAGTATTGTTCAACCCGCTATTGTGAACAATAATTTTGAATTGAAGCCAAGCATCATTCAAATGGTACAACAATCAGTACAATTTGATGGGCTTCAATATGAGGACCCAAATGCGCATATTTCTAACTTCTTAGAAATATGCGATACTTTTAAAATTAACGGGGTTTCCGATGATGCCATTCGGTTAAGGCTTTTTCCGTTTTCTTTTCTCACTAAGGCTAAGCAATGGTTGAGTTCTCTACCAAGAGGCTTCATCACTCCTTGGGCCGAGATGATGGAAAAATTTCTCACGAAATATTTTCCACCCACTAAGACGGACAAATTGAGCAATGATATAATTTCTCCCAAGTTGATACAGAAACGTTATATAATACTTGAGAGCGATTTAAGGAATTGCTTCGTCGTTGCCCACATCATGTAATCCCCGATTGGTTGTAAGTGCAAACCTTCTATAATGGCCTCAATCAACAAACGAGGCAACATATTGATGCCGCCGCTGGTGGAACGTTAAATAACAAGACACCGGCAGCCGCCCAAGAACTTATAGAAGGTATGGCCATGAATATGTATCAATGGAGTACACCCCGGTCTCGTCAACCTAAACCAGCCGGGATGTACGAAATAGATATGATTTCTAATTTATCTCTCCAGTTGTAGAAACTACAAAAACAGATGAATGAGATGACTGCTTCCTCGTCTACGCATTCTTGTGAGCCCCATTATTGGGAGCCTTCTACTATTGCCGAGCATGTGGATTACATGGGTAATTTTAATTGGCAACCTTATAATCCGGGTAATAATTTTGGTAATACCTATCACCCGGGAATAAGGAATGACCCCAACTTCTCTTAGAGTAATCCGGGGAGCGCGGCTCGCCCACTTAACACCATTCCTCCCGGTTATTTTCCACCATAAGCTCCAAAAGCTCCCAATCTCGAGGAGTTGTTCACCAAATATACGACTACAAATGATGCCAACATCCGGAATCTCACCAGATCTCTTCGTAATTTGGAAACCCAAATTAGGAAAATTGCCAAAATGCTCTCTGATCGCCAACAAGGAGCGCTACCGGGAAATACAGAGCCCAACCCAAGGGAGCAAGTTAAAGCCATCACTATATGGAGCGGGAAGGAGGTAATAACTTCTATAATACCGGTTGATACGGAGGTAACAATATATACATCTTCTCCTCCGCCAAGTCTTCTAATGATAATAAACCAAAAGCTTATCAACCACCTCTTCCCTATCCTTCTAGAATGCTAAAAGACCGGGTGGATGAGCATCACGGTAAATATTTAGATATGTTTAGAAAAATTCAAATTAATTTACCGTTTTGCGAAGTCATCACACAAATGCCGAAATATGATAAGTACATCAAAGATCTTTTGTCTAATAAAAAGAAACTTGAGGATATCTGATGGCCGCGGAACAGAGACCTACTGTGGTTGGTTCGAAATGGTCAGATTCCGCGGGCCGGTTAGAAGATCGAGTTTTCTAACGAGAGGAGGCAAGTGCACCTATCGCAAGTAGTACTCGGTATTCGGGAAAATACCGAGGTCGTATTATTCTCGGGGACGCGTTGATTATATCTACTCTTCCAGGAACACTATTATCTTACTAACAGTAAGGTTGGATTTTTTTGTTTAATTAAAACGGAAAGAAAGAAAGCAGAATTTTGCTAAGTTAGTTCGATGACGGGTTAACGCTCGGCATCGAATCGGATTAAGACTAAAATAATTCTTAACAATTATTGAACTTTGTTTTTAATTTAATAAAAGGCACTTGGCCGTGGAGGTTCCATGAACATGAGCTCACCTTGGTCTAGGGATATCGCTCACCTGGGCGCTAAGGCTATTCGACCGAACGTTAGTCCGACGAAGGATTCCCCTTAACGCCCGCATTACGCTCAGAACCCCGCTATTGGGTGGGGAACCCAATCCGGCAGAACTACGTTTCTCCTCTTTCGAGGGGGCGTACGCAGTTCTCTTTACCCAAGGGGGATCGGTCCATACGTGCAGCCTCTCGGCGTCGCGTATGGATGACGGAAATAGAGCCCACACATCGATTATGTGGTCCTATGCGTCGTTAACCCGGGGTAAACCTTAAGTCCTTAAATTAAAATAAAAATAAAGTTTTTTAATTATTTCAAATAATTTTTTATGTCCCAATGCTCTTCGATGCCGAAGGCTAAAAGAGATTAGCCACTCATCGGTATGGGGACGGCTTTATGTTTTTAGGTGAAGCGTGAGTGTTAAATTAAGCACTGAACAATTATAAGAGAAAACACGAAAAATAGGACAATTAGATAAATTGAAGGCTAATTGATGCAGGCACTCACGCACACTTCAAAACCATAAAGAAAATTAAATAAAGCAAGCCCTACTCAAATGAGTAGGTGGAAATAAATGCACACACGCACACACTCTTCTTAATTGAAGAAAGCGATAAATAAAGCGGTAAAATTATCTCCTACACGCACGCACTCTACATAATTGAGAAAGCGATAAAATTGCAAGTCCCGGCTCAAATGAGTGGGCGGGAGTAAATTTATCTCATACACGCACGCACTCTACTTGAAAGTAAAACACATACACGCACTCTACAGAAATGAAAACACACGCACCCACACAAAGTTTTCCTACTCAAGTGAGTAGGATGAAAATGAAAGCAGTAAAAAGACAAGTCCCACTCAAACGAGTGGGTGGGAAATGAAAGCAGAGTGTCATTTAACTCTTAATGAGTAGGCAGAAATAAATGCATACGCACACACGCACTCTACAGGAGTTGAAATAAAGCATTAAAACCTAACTCATACACGCACACACACTTGCAAAAATAAGAAAAACAAAGTGCTCAGAAAATTAAAACGACTGCATTTCTACCGCTAGAATGCGGTAGAAATGCATAAAAAGATGAAATAAAAATTAACCGGACTAAAAGTTTTGAAATTAAAAAGTTAAAATGAAGTGAGCGAAAAATTGTAACGACTATATTTTTATTCGTAAGTTTTTATAAAACCTCCAAAAAAGTGAGAGTAAAACTAAAAAGGAACGAGAAGTTTTACATTCCTAAGAGCCTAAGTTAAAGAAAATAAAAACGAACACTTTTAAGGGGGGGGGGGGTTTATAAAACCTATATGAATAAAAATGATAAAGAAGAAAAAGCTAAAGCTAAAAAGTGTGGAAAATGAAAACTAGACGGACGGCTAGAAATGCCGATAAATCCTAAATCTAACTAAGTTATGAAAGCTAAAAAGATGAAAACATAAAAGAAACACAAAAAGGGAACGAAAAAATTACTTAAGAAGGGCGCTTCCAATTGAACATTTCAACTTTGCAAGATAGAAAATCTACCATTTTATTGAATAAAAAGGCTATTACATGAAAAAGCTAAAACAAACAACCTAATACAAACTAAGAAATATAGGGAGAAATTCTCCTTACATAGCTTAGAAGCCAAACGGGCAGCACCTCCCCTAAGTAAGATGGACCAAAAAAGTGGACAAAATAAGCTTCCTAGAAGCTCTTATTTATAGGCAAAATTTCGGGTTGGTCACGCCCGTGACTAGGGCGTGATAGGGGGGCGTGTCGACACTATTCATGAGCTGATCGGGTGACTTGACTGGAAAGTTGACTTCAGCTGAAAACATGGCGGTCACGCCCTAGGTCATGGGCGTGACATGTGTCAGTCACGGGCGTGACTGGGGCGTGTCGGGGAGGTCGATCTGGGCTCGGTCTGGCCGCAAAGTCGCGCGCGTCACGTCGGGCCAGGTGGCAAGGTCACGCCCGTATCACACCTTGACACGGGCGTGTCAAAGGGCGTGTCGAGCTGGGTTTGATGATCGACGATCGTCGAGCTGGCACCTGTGGTCGGCGATCGTCGAGTGCATGACACGGGCGTGTCGGTCATGTGACACGGGCGTGTCAGTCAACTTTTTGACTATTTTTGGAATTTTTCTGGAAATTTTCTGCAATAAAAATAAAGCTAAGTAAGAAATATGATTTACAAAAATAAGCAATTTAATGGATAATACAGATAAAAAAAGACAAAAAACAAACAAAATTGACTTAAATAAAATACGAAAATATAGGTATATTTATGTAACGACCCCATCCGTTAAATGACGTATAGTAGAAGGTCCGGCCGGGGCCCCACACTATATGCCACAAACAGACGGTGAGGTCACAGGATAATACCAAACCAAATACGAATCCTAACTCAGAGCATTCTAGCGGAAGCTTTAAGTTACAACTTTGAACTCTCAACCGGAATGTCCAATATATAAAACCACCTTTATATATATATACCACGGAATGTACACAACCACAAGAGTTTGGCCTTAAGGCCTTACAGTTCCTCTGTACATACAACATGTTTTACAAACCTCGACGCGCAGGCCGGCCATACATGAGTAAACGAGAAAACAAAACAAAGCCATTCGCTTAGCCTTCAAGGGCTAGCCGCAGCAGCAGCAGCAACAGCAGTAGGGCTTCAGCCCATCACTTACCACTTGGCTCTCCAGCACTTGCACGGGAACAATCCACCCAACCGATGGCAAACAATGCAACGGTCAGCATTCAGCTGACCCAATTATAACAATCCTACCCCTTTCTCGGGGCATGAGCATTCTTTCCCTGCAAGCATGGCATCATCAAATAGCAACTATGTGCGCGCAGGCACATCCAAGCCATCACAACCATCGGCCACCCGGCCCGACAGTCCGTGCACTCAGGGCACATTTTCGGTGTACTGGAATACCAGGGTCAACACCACCGTCTACACGGTATTTGAGCATTTTAGTCTTTCCGGCGCGCGGGCCTAAGACTCTCATTAGGCGCTCCAACAAAACCTATAACCAGGCTTCCAAGTCGGACGGACCTAACGCAGGTACGGATCAGCCACCCCCCGTTGCTCAAGTCGCCGTGCCACCTCGAATACGGAAGTATCCATGGCTATTTATAGGCGCGGGTCAGTTTCACCTTTCCTGTTCGGCAATCTGCCTTTTCATCGAGTTGCAGCCCAACGGCTCAACCACTCACAAAGTGGCAACACACGGCCACAAGAGTTGCATCCAACCCTCTTCATTTCCTGGACATCGTCCAGTACTTCCTGCCGCACCAAGCAACAGGTAGGAACAAGGCATCACAAGCCATAGGCATCACAAGCCATTATCACGGAGCCTTCTCCGATATGCAAACAAGCATCACCAATCCAGATTACATCCAGATGGGCTTCACACAGCATGCCTAGAGCCGTACTCCAATTCCGGCCTCTAACAAGGGGACTTCACATATCTACCCCAAGGGGCACCACAACCCACCGCACACTCGCGGGGAAGGGTTTTCCCTATGCAATGCAGAAAAGAAGGACTTCACCTGTCCAAGGAGGGAGATCGTTACCCTTGTCGATCTCTTCGGTGCCATCGAAAACTAGCCAGTGAGAAAGAACCGCAGCAGCCTTGCCTTCACAACGCCGGCTTCGAATCACGAATAGGACCACGGGAGCTCCGCCGGTGGCTTGCTCTCCTCCTCCTTCTTCTTCTCTTCCTCTCTCTTTCTCTCTTCCTTAAGCCAAATGAAGAAAGACTTCTTCATTCTTCTCTCACGACTTAATCTAGCCAAGAAACCACCTGAGCCCTTGGATCAAAAGAGAGAAAACTGAACGGCCAAGATTTTCCCAAAAAACCAATTTTTGGCCGACACGGCCTGTGACATGCCCGTGTCACAGGCCGTGTACCCTTTAAGCGGCACACACAGTTTGAACCGACTGAACAACACGGGCATCGACACGCTCGTGTCGAACCTGACACGCCCGTGTCATTCTCAAGACACGCCAGTGTCTCCTGCTTCATCGAGCTGCAACCAGTACACGGGTCGGAACACGGCAACTAACACGCCCGTGTCCAGCCTGACACGCCCGTGTGCCCGGCCGTGTTCAAGGCCGTGTCCGGCTCTGACTTGAGTAGGCCAAATTCGAAAAATAATTCGAACACGCCCTGGGACACGCCCGTGTCCCAGGCCGTGTACACCCGACACGCCCTGGGACACGCCCGTGTCCCAGGCCGTGTCAAACAGCCTGCTACTCAAACTCATCTTGAGTCTTTTTGGGGCCTTTTTGGGGTGTTACAACCCTCCCCCCCTTAACAAAATTTCGTCCCGAAATTTGCACGGTAAGGAAACAAAACCAGCAACGCTATAACTCTGTTATAACATAAAGTACACGGTCTACAGTTTATACAAATAACTCGGGAAACTCAGCTCACATGGTCTGTTCTCGCTCCCATGTTAGCTCTTCACGGCCACAATTGTCCCATCGGACCTTGACCATCCCGATCACTTTGTTCCGCAACTGTTTCTCGGCTCGATCCTCGATCCAAATGGGTCTAACCCTCGTCGTTAGCCCATACTCGACCGGTACCCGATCATGCTCCACTACTTGAGCTGGATCCTTTATCGCCTTACGAAGGACTGAGATGTGAAATACATCATGTAATCCACCCAAGTCCGCTGAAAGTGCTAGTCGATAAGCAGCTTCCCCAACTCGCTCCACCACCTCAAATGGACCAAGATACCTCGGACTTAGCTTTTTCAAACGCCGAATCCTGGACACGCCTTTGAAGGGTTTGATCTTCAAATATACCCAATCACCCACCTCGAACTCCACGTTCCGGTGTTTGGCATTGTAGTACTTTGCTTGACGATCTTGGGCTATCAATAGCCTCTCCCGAATAGAGCGTATGAGCGAGGTCGCTTCTTCGACTTCCTTTTTCCCATTCAGCTTCGATTCGCCTGCTTCTGCCCAAGCTAAGGGTGTACGGCATTTACGCCTATACAATGCCTCAAAAGGTGCCATACCAATACTCGCTTGGTAGCTGCAGCTCAATTGGTGATGAAGGTTGAAAGAACTCCATAGTTAAGCGTGCTTGGGCGAGAGTACTACTGGGATGGGTGACCTCCTGGGAAGTCCCCGTACGGCCCAACTTAACTGTCGAGTTCGCTCATCAAAGGGAGGCTGTGGCCACCAACAACCCGCCTGTGGAGGGAGAGGGGTTGGGGTGCTTGGGCTCCGCCCTCCAGGCATCGCTACCGGGCTGCAGCCCAAGCACCCCAACCCCTCTCCCTCCACAGGCGGGTTGTTGGTGGCCACAGCCTCCCTTTGATGAGCGAACTCGACAGTTAAGTTGGGCCGTACGGGGACTTCCCAGGAGGTCACCCATCCCAGTAGTACTCTCGCCCAAGCACGCTTAACTATGGAGTTCTTTCAACCTTCATCACCAATTGAGCTGCAGCTCAATTGGTGATGAAGGTTGAAAGAACTCCATAGTTAAGCGTGCTTGGGCGAGAGTAGTACTGGGATGGGTGACCTCCTGGGAAGTCCCCGTACGGCCCAACTTAATTGTCGAGTTCGCTCATCAAAGGGAGGCTGTGGCCACCAACAACCCGCCTGTGGAGGGAGAGGGGTTGGGGTGCTTGGGCTGCAGCCCGGTAGCGATGCCTGGAGGGCGGAGCCGTAACGCTGTTACGTACGCGCCATACTTAAGCATTTACGATTTTGGGGTGTTACAATTTACAACTCATCAAACACCCCCATACTTAAGCTTTTGCTATTCCAGAGCAAAAGTTTGAGGTGAACTTATAAGGAATAATAAAAAACCCTAAGTTCTGCTACCGCTAAATTAATTATAAGAGAGATCAAATAAAAATATATGGGGTATAAGAGTTAAGTCCTAAAATTATTTAGATGATTTAAACAGGGCAAAAGTTTTGGCCAAAAGACTTCTTGATGTAATCAAATTGAAAGCAATAATTGTATTGGTTACATTAACAGAAAATAGTTTGGAGTTATACGAACTTTAGCTTATAGGAGTGTTATCGGAAATAATGTAATTTACGAATTATGCTCTCAAAAATATTTTTGAATTAATTCTAGAGTCATGAAATTGGCTAAGGGGGGTTGATGTTGGTTTATGAAGATGCTTGGATTTTGAGGCGAGGTTATTTTTTTCGAACCTCCATTTTTTGATTTGGATGTTAAAGGAAAACGAAATCTTATTTTCCTTAACATAAAATTTTTTCTTCTTCATAAATAACCCAATGTATATGTGTTGGATTAATGAATTTTATCCTCTTACTCCGTAACGTATAATCTTTTAATTTATTGGGTGCCTATGTTTACGGAATGAAATCTTATTCCCATTGACATAAGATCTTTTTTTTTGGGGAAATAATTTTATCATACCAAGTAGGTTATGATAAGTAAGGGGAGAAAAGAGAACTAGATTTTTAATTGAAAAATAATTGAGAGCAACCTTTATAAATTGTACGTTCCAATTTTTCAGAAAGCTAAAAGCAAGCATAATTAAATTCTATAGTCGTTATTTTCTAACATGGTACACATGCTCCTATCTATGAAAAATTAGAAGTAGTGCCTAAAGCGAGTCCCCTATTTTTAACAAAGTATAATAAATTCTTATCAAGGAGGTCTTGGGTTCGATTCCAGGCCTCAACAACCTACTGTGCTCCTGTGGTGGGACCAGGGACGGGTTGGGGTGCTTGGCCTGCAGCCCGGCAGTGGGCCGCTGGTTCGTGAGCCTTCTAGCTAGGCCCTCCGGGCCTCTAGGGCGGGTCGGCCCTGGGGTTGCTGCATCAAAAAAGTGCACTTTTTTGATGCAGTGGCCCAGAGCCGCCCCGCTCTGTCGGAGTCACACCGAGCCAGAGGAACACGAATGGCACCCACTGCCGGGCTGCAGCCCAAGCACCCCACCCATGACCGCACCTATTCTCAGCGCGGCGGGATGTTGAGGCGAGGTCTCGAACCCAGCCCCCTTGATAAAGAGCTTTCCTAACAGCTCTCATCACCAACTGAGCTGCAGCTCAGTTGGTGATGAGAGCTGTTAGGAAAGATCTTTATCCAGGGGGCTGGGTTCGAGACCTCACCTCAACATCCCACCGCGCTGAGAATAGGTGCGGTTATGGGTGGGGTGCTTGGGCTGAAGCCTGGCTGTGTGTCGCTGGACGTGCTCTTCTGGCTAGGTTGTGACTGCCGTCAGAGCGGGGCGGCTCTGGGCCCACTGCATCAAAAAAGTGCACTTTTTTGATGCAGTGGGCCCAGAGCCGCCCCGCTCTGACGGCAGTCACAACCTAGCCAGAGGAGCACGTCCAGCGACACACAGCCAGGCTTCAGCCCAAGCACCCCACCCATAACCGCACATATTCTCAGCGCGGTGGGATGTTGAGGCGAGGTCTCGAACCCAGCCCCCTTGATAAAGAGCTCAGTTGGTGATGAGAGCTGTTAGGAAAGCTCTTTATCAAGGGGGCTGGGTTCGAGACCTCGCCTCAACATCCCACCGCGCTGAGAATAGGTGCGGTCATGGGTGGGGTGCATGGGCTGAAGCCTGGCTGTGTGTCGCTGGACGTTCTCCTCTGGCTAGGTTGTGGCTGTCGTTAGAGCGGGGCGGCTCTGGGCCCACTACATCACACACCGATTAAAGATCGAACAAACGACTAGAGGCCGATGTTCTCTCATGCTAAAAGGACCAATCTTGGGTCTGACCGAGCGATGGTTGTACCAAAAGAGATCTATTGAAAGGTTCAGATCGGAAATGGTAGATCTCCCCCAACAAAACAAAAGCGAGGCTCGCCAATCCTCTCAGAAAATTTAACAACTAGAAAGAACAACACATGCAATCAGAAAGATAAACTACGAACGAAAAAATGATTCCAAGGTAACACAAAGGTATTCCACCAAATAAAAAAAATCTAAAGGAATAAGAATCACACAAGAGGTAGAAGATCTCATTACCCAACCGGAATAGATGATTCCGGTTCACATTCAAGGATCGTTCTTCCACGACTCTGCCGGAGTGTTGCCGGATGGAGAGAAATTTGTCCGCTTCCTTTGCTTCACACCGGGATGGAGGAAAACCACAAAGGGGGAAAACACCTTTGACCTTGGTCGATTTCACTATAAAAAGGGGCTGATTTGGGGGCTCTTGATGGAGGTCGGGTTTTGGGTAAGGGAGAGGGTGGTGGTTCGGTTTGGGGGTGGAAGTGAGGGTCAGCTTGAGAGTGGTGGCCGAATCTTGGGAGGAGGAGTTGAGGGGTGCTCGGGTTTGGTGTTGGTGGAGGAGGTCGGCGGCTAGGGAGGAGTTGTGGTGGTCGGATTTGTGAGGGAGGAGGAGATAGAGAGGAAACCGTGGGAAAGAAAGGAGGAAAGGGGAGGAGGGAAGAGGAGGGAGGCCGAGAAAGAGGAGGGGAGAGGAAGGGTGGCCGCCGGCCAAGAGGTAGAGAGGAGGGAGTTTGAGAGTTTGTCGAATGCCAAGGAGGTAGAGAGAGAGAGGGGGCGGCCAAGGAGAAGAGGAAAGAAGAATCTTATCTCAAGATTTATGGTTTTCAATATTTTCATTCTCTAAGTAAAACCATGAAAGTCCATGCCTATATATAGTCTTTAGAACATACATTCGCTATATGCAGCCGACATAAAGAAAATAAAAACAATACTAAATGTTTTAAACATTACATGATGATAATAAAAATGCAAATAGAAATAAACTAAATAATGTTTAAAAGCCTTCATGTCATGTAGCTCCACATTATGTAGTCTTCATCTTCATCTTGTAGGAGAACGCCGTCGCTGTCGTCGTCATCATCTTCAACTTTAACACGTTGGGGGTTGCCGCCATCAATCCTCCCCTGCTCAAAATAACTCATCACCGATTAGTTGGCATGGAGGTGCGGGCGCCGAAGAACATCATCCAAAAGAACCATCGCCGAGTCCGGAATCTAAGGGTCACCGGAGACCGGGCGAGCACACCATCGTATCACATAAGGCTGAATACCACCGCTTGGAGAGGAGAGCAAAACACCAAATATGAACTCGTCTTGCAAAAAGATTGTCCTGGGGAAACTAGGAAAAGCAATAGGCAAATAAAGAGGAAAAATTTCTTCATCAACAGTCAACGTACCTCCGTTTGAGACCAATGGAGAGAACGATCCAAGAACAAGCTCATCCCCCAACCCAAATGAAAATATATTGGCACATAACGTAGAGTTATATATTTCAAAAGGTGGAAAAACACAATGCGTGAAATTGGAAACATTTAAACTAGGGGAATTACCCCATTCAGTGGTTAACTTCAACAGATATATTGTTTCTCCTAATTGATTAAAAATCCGAAAAGTTCTAACTCGTTGAATTGCCAACTTTTTTAAAGTGCCCAGAGGCATCCGTTCGAGGGCGAGATGCAACAAGAGTAAACCGTAAACCTTATAGGGAGACACGCTCTTTTGTAAGTTAGCGATACATTGATAAGAAGACATTTGTGTGACTAGCGCTTCCTTAATGTGTTTATGTAATTTAAGAACAAGAGAGGCAAATACTAGTGCATTTTGACTTGACATGTAATATAGCGGTAACAGAACTACTTGAGATGGAACCAAGGGAACTAAATATGGTGGCGCCAACGGAAAGTAATAGTGTGGCACTAGCGGAACTACATATGGTGGCACCAACGGAACTAAATATGGTGGTGCCAACAGAAATAACTATGGTGGCACCAGTGGAACAATATCAGGAGGCACCAACCCAACGAGATCTGGTGGTACCAACAGAATGCGAACAGGTGGCACAAACGGGGCTACATCCGGGGGTATTGGTAGAATGAAATCAGGCGGTACTAACTGAATGAAATTCGGTGGCACAAAAGATAGCCACATCATTAATGTACTCTCAGAGATTTGGCTAGTTTTAGAAAGTCGAGTGGACACCAAATTAATGATACATTCATCATGACCTAATATGAAATCTATTATCACACTACGAGACATGTCCCAAGGAGGGGCTAGCATGGATGGTAAAATAACATGACTCAAATCAGGCAAAATAAATTCATGTCTGAAAGGATCCGGTGGTCGGGTCAACATATAAGGAGGGAGAGTCGGTAAAGCTAAAACTGGGAGAGAGTTAAGATCGCATTTAAATTCACGCAACAGAGTTAGCATCAGGGGATGCTCATCCGGGTCTTCTTCTATGTCGTCTTCCAAATATATAACTCTCTCGCTAGGACATCCTTCTAACTCATAAGTCACGACATCAGTAACAGTACAAATCTCACGAATGGGAGCATCGATAGATTCCATAGGAGGGGCTAAGTCATACCCAATGTCAAAATACGTATTTATCGTCCAAGTAAAATCCTCCGGGTGCAAGCCATCAAAATCAAATGGAAAATCAAACAGAAGATTTTCCCTCACAGAAAACTCAAATAGCTCGTCATCACCTAACTCATGATCAGAGAAACATTTGCCACAGGGTGACTCTATCACCTCACTAGATACTTCACCCAAATCAGACTCAGTAATGGTTTCAGAAACATCAATGAGGGGAAGTGGAGATGATTCCTCAGAAGTGGGCACTACAATATGTCTCCGACTAAAAATAACCATCTCGAGTCCTAGTAAGTCATCACCTAATTCAATACTAGATAAGCTCTCAGCATAAGGTGACACTACCGACTCAGCCAGAATGTCTACCGACTAAGGATCATCAGAAGACTTCAAGACATTTAAAGTAGACGGCTCATAAATATCGTCGAAAGGGAGTGGGGATGATTCCTTAGAGGAGAAATCATCATCCTGGTCACTCGGGTAACCAATCTCCTCAATGTCAATATAGTTGTCAGTAATATCAGTCTCGTCCTCAGTGACGGGCATAGTCCTGGACACAACATTTGACTCATCAGGGTAGTCAACAACTAAATCAGGCAACTCAGGGGGAGATTAAAAATGGTCTATGGGCGTAATCAGGGTAGGATGCTCAATAGGGCCAAGACCAGATTCGCCACTAGACTCACGTATAGTAATCGTCTGACATGAGGGAACATTACTCCTAGGAATCTGGTGCTTCCCAATTTCCAAAGCCGTGCAAAAGCTGGTGTCTAGATCGGTGTGACCATATCGCAATAACTTTCCCTGGATATAGGGGCTCAACCCCCTACGAAACCTAGAAAGGGTGACCTCAGGCGATTCCTTCACACCGCTCCTAACCGTCAAATCCTTAAAGAGTTGTATATAATCTGAGATCGACTTATTCCCTTATTTAAGGGTAGCCAAAGAATCAGTTATTTGTCGCTTGGCCTGGGCGTTTGGTTTATCTTCATTCCTAAAGATCGGTATGGAACTGGGGATATCAGTAGGATAACTAGGGTGTTGTCTTAGGAGAAGTGGTGCTACTTGGCTAGCCTTTAATTGGCCAATCAACGCCTTAATCTCATCCACTACCGCGCAATGGAATGTCTTTCTAACATTCCAAATGGAACCTAATGATTTTTATCGGGAAACATTGACGTCATAGGCCATATTGTGATAATCGGAGAGAAAACTCGATCCGGAAGTTGTGCACATGCAATGAGAAATGCTTCTGACCCAATTAAAATAGGTTTGTCAGAATTGTTCCCACTTAACCACTTGGGTAATATTAATATAAAATAGATTTTCTTGCTGAATAAAATATGAAGATTATTAAATAATTTTTTTTTTATTTTTTTGCTGAAAAATAAGAAATTTAAGCTACTATTGGCAGACCAGAAATAATTTTGTTTTTTATTATTTTGACTCTAAACGTGCATAAAAAGTGCGAGTTAACGTGCTAAATAAGAGGGGAGGGTGCCAATTAAAAAATTGAAAAGAACCTCCCTCTGATACCAAATTGATGTAGGCTACGGTGTTTGACGTTATAACGGCAAAGAGAGTAACACGTACGACTCTCTATTTCCACTATGATGCGCACAGAATAATTAAATGCATCACACTCACGAACAACGTTATCAACTATTGCTAATGTATGGTAGCAACGCCGATTAAAGATCGAACAAACGATAAGAGGCCGATGTTCTCTCAAGCTAAAAGGAACAATCTTGGGTCCGACCGAGCGATGGTTGTACCAAAAGAGATCTACCGAAAGGTTCGGTTCGGAAATGGTAGATCTCCCCCAACAAAACGAAAGAGAGGCTCGCCAAACCTCTCGGAAAATTAAACAACTAGAAAGAACAACACATGCAATCGGAAAGATAAACCACGAATGAAAAAACGATTCCAAGGTAACACAAAGGTATTCCACCAAATAAAAAATCTTAAGGAATAAGAATCACACAAGAGGTAGAAGATCTCGTTACCAAATTGGAATAGATGATTCCGATTCACTTTCAAGGATCATTCTTCCACGACTCCGCCGGAGTGTCGCCAGATGGAGAGAAATTTGTCCGCTTCCTTTGCTTAACACCGGGATGGAGGAAAACCACAAAGGGGGAAAACACCTTTCACCTTGGTCGATTTCACTATGGAAAGGGGCAGATTTGGGGGCTCTTGATGTAGGTCGGGTTTTGGGTAAGGGAGAGGGTGGTGGTTCGGTTTGGGGGTGGAAGTTAGGGTCGGCTTGAGAGTGGTGGCCAAATCTTGGGAGGTGGAGTTGAGGGGTGCACGGGTTTGGTGTTGGTGGAGGAGGCCGGCGGCTAGGGAGGAGTTTTTGTGGTCAGATTTGTGAGGGAGGAGGAGCTAGAGAGGAAACTGAGGGGAACGAAGGAGGAAAGGGGAGGAGGGAAGTGGAGGGAGGCCGAGCAAGAGGAGGGGAGAGGAAGGGTGGCCAGCGGCCAAGAGGAAGAGAGGAGGGAGTTGGAGAGTTGGCTGAATGCCAAGGAGGTAGAGAGAGAGAGAGAGGGGGAGGCCAAGGAGATGAGGAAAGAAGAATCTTATCTCAAGATTAAGGGTTTTCAATATTTTCATTCACTAAGTAAAACCATGAAAGTCCATGCCTATTTATAGGCTTTACAACATACCTTGGCTATATGAAGCCCACATAAAGAAAATAAAAACAATACTAAATATTTTAAACATTACATGATGAAAATAAAATTGCAAATAGAAATAAACTAAATAATGTTTAAAAGCCTTCATCTCATATAGATCCACATCATGTAGTCTTCATCTTAATCACGTAGGAGAACGCTGTCACCGTCGCCGTCATCATCTTCAACTTTAACACGTTGGGGATTGTCTCCATTATCTAGTGGTCATGCGATTACCCCATACAGAACTCAATGAAAAGAGGAATCAATGCACACAATAAGTGGCGCACGACCGGTGGTCGTGCGCACTATGTCTAGTGGTCGTGCGATAATCCCAGGAAGAATCTGGAAATTAGAATACCAGTGCACACAATCATTGGCGCACGACCAGTGGTCGTGCGCATTAGTTCTAATGATCGTGCGCAGTATTGCTGCCTCCAAACATCCCTGTAACACGCACACGACCCCTAAACCCATCACTCATATGTGCAGCCATTCCAGACAAGTATAAAAAGGAGTACAAACAATAAAAGCACAAATATACACAACCACGGGCCAAAAGGTACACTTCTTATGGAAATAAACATAAGATGAAATATGCACGATAACGAACTAAAAGTGAAGTGCAAGCGAAGGAAAACTAGCGTAGATGAGTCCGAAAATCACTATATAAATATGACTCTCAAAAACTTGATACGCTGATGGCAAGTGTACCGGTCGATGTCAAGTAATAATGTGGGAATAGCTTCCCCGAATATCGATGTCGAGGGAATGTAGGAAGGGTATATGCTAGCGATGTGTAAAGATTATCACTAAGAGCATAAACGAACGACAGGGGGGGGGGTTGGTTTGGTTTCCTTATTCTACTAGAAAGAAATAAAACTAGCGTAGGTCGCAAGCACCGCTTCGCTTGTGAATCAGTGAGTGAAGGCCGCGATGTCGTGCTTCGGTATGCGGATGGAAGGAGAGAAAATATGAAGGTGAGGGTCGTAAACACCTCTTCGAAGACCAACTCTAGCCCTTGATAGAGAGGGATCTAGTGCGCTAATGATGGAATAGGAGCGGAGGCGAGTGCATCACAACTGCAACAAAAATGTAACTAACTAAACATCCTTCATTCATAGACAAATGAAAAGAAGTTAAAGTCTAATGCAAGCTTAAAGTTACATTCCACAAGAGAAAAGGTAGAGAAAACCGTAAGAGAGAAGGCATAGCCGTGGTTCTTAGCCGGAGTGGTTGGTTGTCAATCCACTTGACGACACTGACTGTGGTCTCTACCGGAGGCAAGTGGGTTGTCAATCTTCTTGTTCTACTCCATCTTCTTCCTGTTCCTTGGATCTTGTCTTCCTCTCATCCAGAGAAATGGCTCCAAGAATTTCTGTTGCTTGTTGCTGATGGTCGGGAGCTCTCTGAAGGTTGATGGTGGTTCGGATGGGCGGAGAAAGCTTCTCGGAGGAGGTTGATGAGTGGAGGAGTAGTGGAGAAGTAGATCGGCACTTCGCGCGCACTCTCGAGCGCAGAAATGACCCCTAGTTGACCTAAATCAGGGAGCAGCCTGTTAAATACGGAGGCAGAATAAGCAGAGCGCACGATCAGTGGCGTACGATCAGTGGTCATGCACACTATTGGTCGATGATCGTGCGAAATTTCCAATTAAACCTGCAACTTGGACAGAAACATCAGCAAATATGCACATGATCAGTGGCGCACGACCGGTGGTCGTGCGCACTGAATCCACTGATCGTGCGATTGGCTAAGATAGAACTGCAGAAAGCAAGACTTGGCTTTATAATAATTAACAATTCATGAATTCATCTCCAGACTTTTATATTATATATATATTATTTAAAATATATTATTTGCAACCAAAGCGAGCGAAAAAGAACTAAATCGATACAGCCACTAGGAAATGCATGTGTGACACATCCCCAGACTTGGCTTGAAAACTGGGTATGCACATGGCCTATCCGGACCAAAAACTAACACACAAGATGGGGATTGCAATTCTCCTTGTAATACTTTTAGAATTTCCTTTTTTTCCTTTTTTATTCATCTTTTTCTTTTTCATTTTTTTTTCTTTTTCATTCAGCAATCCCCAAATCTAATAATTAACAATTCATGAATTAATCTCCACATCACATGAATCCTAAATATCACAACATATCAAATTTTTGAAATCGATCAAGCTCAAGGTTTTGGTTGCGACAAAAGGGTTGGCTATTAGGCTTTGGTGAATATAGGTGGAAATGAAACAAAAGGAAATTTGGCTTGCAAGGGTCAGCTGCTAGGACTAGGTACAAAAGGCTCAAACTAGCCAAAATAATGGCCTACCTCACACTCACACTCGACTAATCGGGAACCAATGCTTCAACAGTAGCTTGGGGCAAGTTCTCAGTCGCCGAAAAAGACGATCCTTCCCCTCGATTCGAGCAATACGAGTCTAGTGATGACTACACTCATCCCTACACTACCGTTCAATTACTTCAGATTCTACAATTTTTAGTAGCACAAACAAAATTTACTTTTGCAGAATAAATTTAAGTCTACGAGCATGTAGAAAAAGTAATCATATACTATTTCTACGCAAGTCATGAGTACTCGATTAGGAGCATTGCATGAGTTTCGAACTACTATATCCCAAAATCCTAAACCAACACCACTTTTTTGAGTTTACACAAAAGTAATAGTGATCATCTTAAAATTAACTAAATGTATACCAATAAGTGCGCACTCATGTGGGTGATTCAGTGTATGCAGTAGTGATCATCAAATAACTAAATGCAGACCAATATGCAATAAACCGTGTTGTGTAGTGATCACAGGCAACTCTACCCCCAGACTAGAATGTGACAATACGAAAAAGTAAAACATGTAAATAAAAATAAGTGCTAGGGGAAGAAGTACCTATGCTAAAAATTAAGCATATCGGGCGTGCGACGAGATATCCAAGTGCGACCAAGTTGCCGCGCCTCAAAAATTCCCGCACCCGCGATTTAAATACGTATGCAAAACAAAAGATGGACACATATATATATAGAAAAAGAGATCAAAACACAGCACAGGACCAAATGGTCCAACATAGGTTGTCTCCCAGAAGCCACTTTTGTTTACCGTCCTTAAGGTGGACAAAATACTTATATCAGCAGATTATATAGTTAAAATCCTTATCAGCTAAAGAAACATAAAATATTCAGCATGTCCACACACAGGCATCAACATAATTCTTTCACCACACAATCAACTATACGAAGATTTATTAAATAACTCCCCACAGGAGTGAGATAGTCCAAGATTTGAAGCTATAGGGGTAAGGTTGGTTTTACCCAACCTACCCCAAGCCCCAAGCTTCTCTCCCTTGAGAGCAACAGAGCGATCATATCGCATTAAACGTTCACTTTTCTTCTTCTCCATAGTGGAAGAACGCCACCTGGCATAATTAACTAACGCACCCGCCAAAGTTTTAGGTTTCATAAACTTCGGCGACATAAGGGCAACCATATTAAATTGTTTGTTAACAAATTTATCATGAGGAGAGTCTTGCCCTCCTATAAATTAATTCTCAATACTCCTATAAGCAGTCTTCTCATGAGCCAAAGATTCCTTCTTCTCTTCCTCATCGCTACCCTCTCCTTCACCAGTACTTCCTTTCTCCTTTTTCTTCCTCAGTTCTTATTTATCGCTGCCATTCATCGTACTAAATAATTCATTAGTGATAAAATCAGGAGGAGGATCTAGAGGGTTAGTCACAGACTCAGGAAGGTACGGTGGTTCCACCATAATTGGTACAACCACCAGACCATTGGAAAAATCTAAGATTGCGCTGCTATACTTCAAAAATGGTACTCCCAAGATTGGAATTGAGGTATTTTCAATAGGCCCCAATACTTGGAAGTCTGCAATGACTTTAGTTCCATCCACTATTATCTCAACCTCCTTTACCTCTCCTTCAGTTTCTAGAAGAACTCCGTTAGCTAAAACCAGTAAGGTACGATTTTCCGGATTCAGTTTTAAATCAAACTTCTTAACATCTTGCAAAGAAAGAATGTCTTTTGTAGATCCGGAATCGCAAAGTGCGGAGGTCTCAATGTTCTTGATAGTGCAAGAGATCAAAAGTTCACCACACGCCCCCTTGTCCTTTTAAGCAATACTTCTCCCCTGATCAACGGGGTTCTTCTCCGTACTACTTGGAAGAGTCCCTTGGGGACGCTCAGCAAGCACCTGGGCCAGTAGTCCTAGTTCCACGTCCAGATTCCGCATTGATGCGGCCTGGCTGGCCATGTTTGAGTGAGCAACCTCAACGAACTTTTCCATCATTTCTTCCAAATTACTCTTCTTAGGAGACGAAGGTGTCTGATTATAACCCGGATGTGGCGTCCTCGGTTAGCTTCTAGTGGCCGAAGCAACGAACTGATGCTGCCCTAGTTTCCATCATTGGCCATCTGTGTTTTGGTTCCACAAGAAGTTTCCTCACCCCTGGGTTATAATAATTTCTGTACAGTACGCCCCTATTTGAGTTAGAGATAAAATTCACTGATTCATTAGAATTTAAATTACACAACTCACCTGCTAGTTCTTCTCCCGGGCATTCATAAGTGTGATGTCCATCCCCGCCACATCCTTGGCAAGAGATCGCCATGATAGCGGCTACAGTGGGCACAACCGATCCAAGTGCAAAAATTTCCCGAGTATTTTTTGAGCAGTTCTCCCCGCAGTCCAGTAAATGCTGTGTAAGGCAGTATCTTGCAGTAGCCTCAGTGCTTCATTCGGTGTGAGATTCATGAACAACCCTCCAGTAGCTGCGTCGACCATAGCCCTATAATTGGGCTCAATGGCGAAGTAGAATTGGCCCACCAAGTTCCAAGGCTGGAACTCATGATTTGGGCACTTCTTAAGCAACTCGTTGAAGCGTTCCCATGCCTCTGCCAAGCTCTCTTGATCAAATTGGCAAAAGTTGCCAATCTCCCGATGAAGGTTCACTATCTTATCCACGGGATTGAATTTTTCCTAGGAACCTCGCAGTTAGAGCGTCCCAAGTAGTGGCTATTCCTGGAGGTAAGCTTTGCAGCCACGCTTTTACTTTATCAAGCGGTGGGAAGGGAAATAGCTTCATTTTCACCGTAATGTCAGGTATTCCGCTTTAATGGAAGGTCCCGCATATCTCAGAAAATTCTGAGAGATGCATATGTGGGTCCTCGCTCTATAACCCAGAGAATTTAGCATTGCTACGTATCATATTCATTATAGCTAGATTGATTTTGACATGAGGGTTCAGAATGACATGCCCGAAAGCTGGGTACACACTCCCAAAAGTGGGAGTGGTGTAATCTCTCATTGTACGAGGCCTCAGCCTATTGAACTCCTTTTCATTGATATGCTGCCCTCCAGCAGCAGCTCCATTTCCCAGCGGATCAGTCCGGAGCATCGGCTATCCCTGCCGAATCCCCATATTCTCATCGGCATCAGCCCCTAAGATGGGCTCCTCTCCTCCTCCATGACTTCTAATCTGCAGTAGATTATGATCAATCCAACCCCGAGCAGTAGTAGCACGCCTTCATGCTCGGGTGGTCCTCTAATTTTCTAGATTGTAAGCCAGCAAATCTTCAGGTCTTCGTCTCTGCATGCACCATGACAAAAAAAAATCAAAAATAAATAACCCTTACGTAACTATCCTTGCACACTTAGATCACAAACGCCTGCATTCCCCAGCAACGGTGCCAAAAACTTGATGCGCTGATTACAAGTGTACCAGTCAATGTCAAGTAATAATATTGGAATAGCTTCCACAAATATCGATCTTGAGGGAATGCAGGAAGGGTATGTGCTAGCGATGTGCAAAGATTGTCACTAAAGCATAAACTAACGACAGGGGTGGTTTGGTTTTGTTTCCTTATTCTACTCAACAAAAAAAAAATTTGTGCGGGTCACCAGCACCGCTTCACTTGTGAATCAGTAATGTCGTGATGTCGTGATGTCGTGCTTCGGTCTTTGGATGGAGGGAGAGCAAATGTGAAGGTGAGGGTCGTAAACACCTCTTCGTAGACCAAATCTAGCCCTTGCTAGAGAGGGATCTAATGTGCTAATGATGGAATGGGAGCGGAGGCGAGTGCATTACAACTAAAAAAAATGTAACTAACTAAACATCCTTTATTCATTGACAAATGAAAATAAGTTAAAGTCTAATACAAGCTTTAATTTACATTCCACAAGAGAAAAGGTAGAGAAAACCGCAAGAGAGAAGGCGTAGCCACGGTTCTTGGCCGGAGTGGTGGGTTGTCAATCCACTTCACGAAACTGACTGTGGTCTCTACCGGAGGCAAGTGGGTTATCAATCCACTTGTTCTACTCTATCTTCTTCCCGTTCCTTGGATTTTGTCTTCCTCTCATCCATAGAAATGGCCCCAAGAGTTTCTATTGCTGGTTGCTTATGGCTTCGAGCTCTCTAAAGGTTGATGGTGGTTAAAATGGCCGTAGATAGCTTCCCGAAGGAGGTAGATGAGTGGAGGTGCAGTGGAGAAGTAGATGGGCACTTCCGGCGCACTCTTGATCGCAGAAATTACCCCCGTTGACCTAAATCGCGGAGCAGCCCCTTAAATACAGAGGCAGAATAAGCAGAGCGCACGATTAGTGGCGCATGACCAGTGGTCGTGCGAACTGTTGGTCGATGATCGTGTGCTATTTCCAATTAAACCTTTAACTTGGACAGAAACAGCAGCAAATATGTGCACGATCAGTGGCGCATGACCGGTGGTCGTGCTCACTAAATCCACTGATTGTGCGATTCGCTAAGACAGATCTGCAAAAAGCAAGAGGTAAAAGCGCACGAGCAGTGGTGCATGACCACTGGTCGTGCGCGTAATGGCTAGTGCTCATGCGATTACCCGGGCAGAACTAGGAATAAGAAGAGGACAGAGCGCACGATCACCAGCGCATGACCAATGCTCGTGCGTAATAGGTCTAGTAATCGTGTGATCGTCAAGACACAACTGGTGAAAAGGAGAATGTAATGCGCACGATCAGTGGCGCACGACCAGTGGTCATACATAGTGAGTCCAGTGATTGTGCACAGTGTTCCTGTATCATCGGGGTCTCCCGAGCAGTTTCGGATCATGCACACGACCCATACACCAGCATAAGAGGCAGAAAGGCCACTAAAAGTGCACACCACATTCTCAAGATACAGCGAGAGAACAAGAAAAACAACAAAAACACATAAACAACAAAAGCACATAGAAAATGGGCCTAAAGTGCACTTTATCATGAAATAGGCAAATAATCAAATATAAGTGGTTATAGCTCTCAAGTGCAGTGCTAAGATGATAAAACTGGCCCAGATGAGTCCAAAAATCAGTGTAAAATTTGTAATCATCATGGAGGATCCCTTAGGGAAACATGTCGGGATATCTATAGGTTGGTGGAGGAGCAAGGGGAGAGATTAGGCAGACGACTAAGGAGGTGAAGGGAATGAAGAAGATGTTGAAGAAAATGATGAGCAAGCTGAATATTTCTCCAACTTCTTCAAAAGAATGGCATTCATGCCTTATCTCTTCGTAGTTTGGAGTTCGACTACACTGCCCCCTTTGTTATTATTATTATTATTTATGCTTGTACTAAGACATGTTAAACATTATTCTATCTGCGGTGAATTCTCACGTTGGTAGTGGTACTACTGGTAATAGTTATTATGCTTTTACGTTTGCAAAATATGATTTATAGCGTGACACTACCCTACTGACCCCAATTGTGATTAGTTCACAAAACATTTATCGCGATATTCAAAAAGGAAAAACATAGAACAAAAAAACAAATAAAAATAATAAGCGTATCGTGAAGTAAGATATAGTGTAGTTCGTCTTGAACTTACTTCACGCAATTTGTGGATGTTATCGGAAAGGAGATTTAGGTATCCAAGTGAGGTCGTGTGTGGTGATCCTCTTGGGTACCCAAACACTGCGTGTCAACTTATAGGATGGTAATGATAAATGTGCTCTTTCGAGTATTATAGGTGCATAATTTTTAACTACGGGCCTCCATTAATACTTCAGTTTAAGTTTTTGTTTATATTGCAAATTTCCATTCAGATTACTATGAGTCTTTATATGATGATCTTCATGAAAGACTTTATTTATAAGAGTATCTAAACCCCTAGAGGCGGGGGAATAGGTTTTATATGTCTTTTTGAACAACTTATTACTTAGGTGAGTTGTGAATTAGATTTAGATTAGCTTTCAAGATCACACAACAACACACAAGGTATTTATAGTTGTTACCCAAGGTCTGGGTACATCCACTATCCCTCCCACCTTTCTAACAACATGTAAGACAAGACCAATTCCTCCAAACTCAGCTTAATGATCTTGCAACACAGATCCTTCAGGATCTCTCAAACTCCTCCAAGTCCTATCTCATGCTAAGGTCTTATACTAAGAGAAATGTTCCCCTACAACTCAGTGATCTCACTACTATATCCTACCTTAGAGAGAAACTCTCATATAACTCAGCTTATTAACCAGAATCCTACAACTCAGGCACAATGACCCTACAGCTCAGATCTATAAAAAAAAGATCCTAACTCAGCCTTTATAGTTTAGGCTTATACTCAGATCAGTTAAGATCCTACAAAAAGAAATGTTGGTTATTGATGTTGATTAACTCCAGAAAAATAATCTTAGAGTCTGCATCTTTTTGAACTGAGATGACTCAGTCCTATCTTCTTCACAGCTCCAGGAATAAAACTTCAATAATATTCTTCTTGAGCTGTAAAGTAACTACAGCTAAGGCTTGCACTGTTCCTCCTATTAACTCAGAGGGATAACTCTCGATCTTGCTATTGAAGTTGTGAATGACAACAGCTAGTTGTCTCGACTTTCAGATAAACAACAAAATTACTTTCTTCAAGCTCTACAAATTGTTGAGAGGAAGAAGATGAAGCTCTGGATTTCCAAAAGTTAATTTCTTCTTCCTTGCAATACCACTTTTGTATCCCACCCTCCAATGGCTCTTTGAGTAGTGGGACCACCTGGAGTTGGTAACTGTAACTTCTCTTTTGCATTAATTGTTGAACAACAGGCAAGCGACGCCATTTTTCCTCTACTGTTTCATTCCTGCAACATTTGAATTCCTACTGATGTCATCATGACTCAACACCTATAGACTTAGCCAAATAAAGACAATTCTGCATAGGCATTGAGTGAAGACTTATCACTCAATGCCAAAACACTTAGGCAGGATTATGCACTACAAGGCATTGAGTGATCATTCATCACTCAACGAATATCGATAATTATAGTCTAACTGAGTAGTGATGGAGACGACGACCCACAACGTTTTAAAGACGGCGACGGCGTGCTTACGGATGACCATGTGGAGCGTCGCCATAATATCCTTCCAGACCGCAAACCAATATATTAATAATTAATAATAATTAATTAATTATTATTATTAATTATTAAGTCATTTTCATGTTTTATTTTATTTTTGTATTTTTATTTTTATTGCATTTAAATAATTCATGTAATGATGGGTGCTTATCACCATCATTGGTTATTTTAATTTTTTCGTTTCTTATATTATGATGGGTGCATATAACCATCATAACTTTCATTTTGAATTTTGAATTTTGAATTTTTAATTTTGAATGGAGGGAAATTGAGTGGTTTAGGCTATATATAGCCATGTTATGAAGGAATAATTAGAGAATGAAATAGAAGAAAAAAAACCCCGTCAAAATCATATGAAGATTTCCTTCCTCCTCTCTTCTCCTCCTCTCCTTTTTTCCTTCTCCAAATTTCGGCCCCCTTTGTCTCCCTTATCTATCTCGGCTTCTCCTACTCCTCCTCCTCCTCCCTCTTCCCAAGAGCACCACCCGAGCCCCTCCTTCTCCAAACCGAGCCAACTCTCATCCGTGCCAACCACAACCAACCACCCTCCTCCTTGAGTAAATCAGCCAAGGCAAAGGTTGACTCTTTGTTGACTCCAACTCCGGAGTGAAGCGACGAAGGCTGTCAAGTTTCTCTCCTTTAGGCGTGACTCCGGCGGAGCCATTGAAGAATCTATCCAAGTAGAGAGAAATCGGAATCACCCATTCCGATTGGGTAATGAATCCTTTCTACATTTTGAGTGTTTCTCTTCCTAGATTAATTTGTGTGGTGGATTTTCTTTCCGTTAATTTGGATAGCATTGAAAACATCATGGTTATCATTCATTGTTTGTCGCTTCTTCTTTATTTCATTTTCATTCGAAAAAGTTTGGCGAACCTTCATTTTCTTTTGTTGGGAGAGATCTACCCTTTCTGAATCGTATTTTATTCAGTAGATCTCTTTTGGTACAACACCTCTCGTTCAGACCGTGTAGGTCCCTTTAGCCGGAAAGAAATTTGGCCTATAGCCCTTGTTCGATCCTAGTTGGTTTGGCTACCCATACACTAGTATAAAATTGATAACATTAATTACGTGGTGTTGCGTAGATCGAGTTTGCGAGTGTAGAATTTGGTTTGTAGAGGGATATTCGTGTGCGTCTATAGAATATTTCATTGTCAACGTGCAAGCCTGCATCAATTTGGTATCATAGGTAGGTTCATGTCAATTTACTAATTGGCACCCTCCCCCTTTTATTATTTTTTTTCCGACACACACTTGCACGTTTCATTACACAACATATAAAACAATTTTTGAATTTTTGGCCTGCAAATAGCGGCCTACAAATTTCAAATTTTCTAGAAATTTAAAAAAAATTATGAAAATTCTCCATCATTTTCTTAATAAGAAAACCAAAAAAAATTTATTTTGCATTAAGTCATTATTTTAATTAAGTTGTTTTAAAATATAATTGTTGGTCTGCAAATAGTGGCCTATATTTGTTTTTTCAGCAAAAAAAATCAAAAATAAAATTATTTAATAACTTTCATATTATTTCTTGTAAGTAAATAAACAAAAATCTTTTATCGCCATAGTTATTAAGTGGGAACAATTCCATCTTCGAAAATTAAATAGGGCCATGTTCATTTCTCATTGCTTGTGCACCAGTTCCGGGTGACTTTTCTCTCCGATTCTCACTAAAATGGCATATAACGTATATGTTGCCCGGTTACACTATTCATATGTTAAGGATATGGCTAAACAAACCCCTAGAGGACACCACATTTATCTTACTTATGACGGGTAAGGATGGCCCAAAATATTTAGAGATTGTCTTAAGTGACTAGAAAATTATTTTAATTATCACTTATGGGACGACCACCAAAAGGTTAACATCGCTCGAGATCAATTAGTAGGTCAAGACCGCATATTTTGGCAAAACGAAGAGTGTTGTGTTGGTATTTATAAACTTACTTGGCGGGCAATGCGTAGCCTACTCTCGGATCAATTTTATCCCGTATATCTCCACACTACAAACACCAAGCCTGCGAGTGAGTATCATTATGGCCCTAGTTCCATACCTGCCTTTAAGAATGACTATAAACCAGACGCCTAGACCGAGCGGCAGATAATTGATGATTTGGCTACCCTTAAAAAAGGAAATAAGTCGGTCTCGGATTATAGACAACTCTTTAAGGATATGATGGTTTGGAGCGATGTGACGGAATTGTCTGAGGTCACCCTTTATAGGTTTCATAGGGGGTTAAACCCCTACATCCAGGGTAAGTTACTGCGTCATGGTCACACCGACCTGAACACCACCTTTGATGCTACACTGGAAATTGAGAAGCACCATATTCCTAGAAGTAAAGTTCCCTTGTGTCAGACGATTACTACATGTGAGTCTAGTGGCGTATCTGATCGTGGCTCTATGGAGCATTATACACCAATTACGCCCGTAGACCCTTGTGAGTCTCCCTAAAGTTACCTACATTAATCATTGACTCTCCTGTTGAGTCTGAGGCTGTGTTTAGGATTGTGCCCGTCACTGAGGACGAGGCTGATTACGTTTACAATTTGAGTGACGATGAGGAGAATGGTTACCCTAGTGACCTGGATGAAGAATTCTCCCCTGAGGAATCATCACCACTCCCTTTCGATTATATTTCTGAGGCATCTATCGTGATTATCATGGAGTCTTCTGTAGACCCAGTGCTGGTAGATGTTTCATCGGTGTTTGAAGATTCATCTTGGGATGGATGTTTATCTTGGGATGAACTTAGTGATGCACATCCGGGAGATACTTCATTGATATTATCGTCGTGCTTGAGGTTAAAGCTAATTTAGATTCTCCCGGGGATTCGATTTGCTCTATCCTCTATCCTAATTTTGACGATGTACCGACATCATTGGAAGATTTAGCTAGCAAAGGAAGTGTTGTAATGGGAGATTTGCCTTATGTGGGAAAGTTATTTTGGAATGACGTTAGCGCTGAGGACCCAAAGGAATTTCCTTGATGTTATCTTCGTTTCCTGAAGCCCAGTCTGGATGAGAAATTGTGTCGGGTTCAATTTTTCCTACTTCAGAGACCGTTACTGATTCTGATTTGGATAAAGTATCTATTGGGGGGGTTTAAGATATTTTGGCGGAGTTGGTAGAGTCATCCTGTGATGAATGTTAATATGAGAGTGAGTTAGGTGATGACCATCCGGTTGAGTTTTTGTGAGGACGAATCTACTATTTGATCTTCCTTTTAATTTTGATGACTTGCATCCGGAGGAATTTTCTTGGACGTTAAATCCGTGTTTTGACAGTGAGTATGACTTAGCTCCTCCTCTGGAATCGACCTTGCTGACTCTCCCTCTGGTTCAATTAACTCGATTAGATGACTTGCTATGACTCGAGACGGTTATTTTTAGTCCAAGACATATTGATGTGCCCATTTTGGAGACCGTTACTGCTTTTGAATTGGATGATGTTAATTATAAAATTAGAACTGTGACTTTGATGCCTATGAAAATCAGCTCTGATTTTAAGCCTCTCATACCCCCGGATTTTACCCTGTTACCCTCCATTTTCAGGTTAAGTCACATAGCGCGTGGGTTCAATCCACACGATAGCGAGATATTTAGGCGCACTTGTAACAAATTACTCTATATTGTTGCATCTTTTGATTATTTATATGCTTTGTTGCTCGCCGAATGAGATCGTGCATGGATTTAAAGCACAAGTGCCTTTTGACTTGACTTCTTTTCCACTATATGATAAACCAGGCCAACTCGCACTAGTTTATCCTCTCATGTTCAAAAATTAAATAAGCACTGTAGTGAAGCGCTTGCCATACAAATTATATTTTATCAATTTCATGTTAGTTTATATAGAAGAGTGTCTAACTATATAATTTGCGATTTAGTTTTGGTACATCTCGTCCCTGAATGGTTGCCTTCGGGCACTATAGGAAGTTGGCGAGTTGGTGAGTTGGGCCTTTTTCGGATAATAATGAAATTATGAGAATACACATATAATTTGAAGCTTTACACTGATTGAGGTATTACCCCTATTTTTAATGTTTCTAATTTAACGCTATATGTTTCTCCATCACTTGAATTATCTGCATGTCCATTTGGTTCCACTTTGTTTTCATATGGTTTGGGTAGTGTGCTTGTGCCTGGATCGTTCTCTTTATCGGTCTTCACTGGAGGTATGTTGGTTGTTGATGTAGAAATTTGCTTTCCTTTATTGTATAATGCTTTTCCAAGCTCCTTAGGACCATCTTTTTGCATGACAGGATACTCCAGGTTGAAGTGCTCTCCTTTTCATGTGGTGATGTTTGCCACTCATTGATTCGATGGCGTGATCGTCCGGCCTCTGATGACTCTTGGCTTACTAGATCGGTGGTGGCTCTTTTGGATGTTGCTCTCCCGCGCTGTTGCATTCAGCCCAACTCATCGATGATGAGTACTTTTGAGTGGGGGATGATTGATAGAGACGACGACCCACAATGTTATAAAGACGACGACGGCATGCTTACGGATGACCATGTGGAGTGTCGCCAGAATATCCGTCCTGAACGCAAAAAAATATATTAATAATAATTAATTATTATTATTAATTATTAAGTCATTTTCATGTTTTATTTTATTATAGCATTTTTATTTTTGTTGCATTTAAATAATTCATATAATGATGGGTGCTTATAACCATCATTTGTTTTTTTAATTATTTCATTTCTTGTATTATGATGGGTGCATATAACCATCATAACTTTCATTTTGAATTTTGAATTTTGAATTTTGAATGGAGGGAGATTGAGTGTTGTAGGCTATATATAGCAATGTTATGAAGGAATAATTAGAGAATGAAATATAAGAAAGAATCCCCCTCAAAATCTTATGAAGATTTCCTTCCTCCTCTCCTCTCCTCCTCTCCTTTCTCCTTCTCCAAATTTTGGTACCCCTTGTCTCCCTTCTCTATCTCGGCTTATCCTCCTCCTCCTCCTCCTGCTCCCTCTTCCAATGAGCACCACACGAGCCCCTCCTTCTCCAAACTGAGCTCACTCTCATCCTTGCCAACCACAACCGACCACCCTCCTCCTTGAGTAAATTAGCCAAGGAAAAGGTTGCCTCCTTGTGGACTCAAACTCCTGCGTGAAGGGACGAAGGCTGTCATGTTTATCTCCTTCCAACATAACTCCAGCGGAGTCATTGAAGAAGAGATCAAAGTAGAGAGAAATCGGAATCACCCATTCTGATTGGATAACAAATCCTTTCTACATTTTTGCCGAAAAGAACTTTGGCCTATAGCCCTTGTTTGATCCAAATAAGTTTGGCTACTCGTACGCTAGTATAAAATTGTTAACATTAATTACGTGGTGCTGCGTAGATCGAGTTTGCGAGTGTAGAATTTTGTTCGTAGAGGGATATTCGTGGCGTCCGTAGATATATTTCATTGTCAATGTGCAAGCCTGCATCAAGTGGGCGTTCAGTGAGCCTTCATCACTCAATACAGCTGGACTTTGTTGATTTTCTCTATATTAAGGCATTGAGTGAGTTGCTGTAACTCAACGCTTTCTTCCTTTGCTTCTTTTATTGAAGAGACATTAAATGAATTGCCTACACTCAACACTTCTGTCCTTGGACAAATATTCTGTTGAATAGGCATTGAGTGAGTTGTTTTCACACAACCCATCTGTCCTTAGAAAGATTTCCAAGTAAATCAACCCTGTGGCTCTGATTGAATATTGTTTTGTCAATGATTTCTCATCATGGCATTGAGTTAACTACCTTCACTCAATGCTTATCTAGAATTCTAGCCAGCTTTTCTTTGGCTTTAACTATTTTAGCTTTACCTCATGCTCTTGACTCTAGACATTGAGTGAACTGCCTTCACTCAATGCTTCTGGACTAAACAAGATTTCTGTTTTGGCAATGCTATGGAATTGACTTCATAGGCTTTAATCAATGCTTAAATCCATCTTGCATTGAGTGAACTTCCTTCACTAAACGCATCTGGACTTAGGCAAATTTCTTCCTTATTAGCATCCTATCTTGTGTCCACCTATGATTGATGCTTAGACAACATGTTTAAATAGTGAACAAAGAGCAACCTGCATACATAGAACTTAGAGCATGCATCAAATACAATTATTTGTATAACATTTTCTTATGAGCCTTCTTAAAATCTGGGACATTATGATCAATGGACTGAACAATCTCACCCTATCAAAATCTTAGAGAATGATATGCACTAACACATATAGAAGTTAATCATACATAAAAATTTGAGAATTAAAATTAAAGCACAAAAAACATATGAATATATTTAAAGACATTAATCATAAATAACCAGTGTGCTTAAAATAGTGTTCACATTCCAAAAGTTCTTAAGGAAAATTACAAAAACACATCATGTTTTTGGTTCCTGAATTACTATCCACCTTTTTGGCTTCTTTATAGTCTTTGATTTATCTTATTTCTTTTCCTTCTACCTGTCAAAGTGGCTATAAGGCTTGGGGAAGTATTTGCTCGGTTCTAATGCATCTAGTGGCAGAACACCTAGCCTCTTGTCTCTTTTATACTTCCTCCTTGCTTCTTAATTGCTATCTAGCTTTGCTTATTCTAGGGAGCTGTAAAGATTTCCCCTCTTAGTTTTCTTGGACTTGATCTGATCCTAGGCAGACAATATGATAGTCCTAGATTGAGGACTCCATTGCTTAAAATCTGGCCTGGTTTCCATCTCTTCTCTATACCACTTCTTTCTGAGCCTAACCTCTTCTTCTTCTTCAATAATGGACTTTCCTTTTGCATTGACAATCTGCTCAACAGTGGATCTGAATGTAGGATTTACATCAGCAGTTGAAGGTTAAGCCCACTAAGCACCACTCTATTAAGCATACTGGCCACCAGTCTAATCAGCCACATATTTATCACTATAATGAATTTCAGGAATTAGAGCAGTCTTTATGTTATCATATTGGTATGGCTCAAGTCCCATTGAGCCTCTAATTACATTAGTAATCCACACAACATTTTTTAGTTATTGTCTTTATCACTTCCTTCTCCTCCTTTTTGACCTCTTCAGAGACACATGTAGTCAGTGAGGAGTTGGCCTTTGTAAGCTGTTCATCCAAGAAGTTTATTCCTTTAGTAACATGATTCTTGATATTAAGCATATGGTCATCCAGAATTTGTGTGAAAGTAACAATTATCCTTTTATTTATGATCTTGTGATCATTCATAAGTTTCCTCTAGGTATTGTGAACCATCTCCATATTGCTTGATGTGATGTTCTGGTTCATTAGAATGTCATTTTGGGTTTGTTTGATCTCTTGTAGTTTGCTTTCAATGAAAGTGACAGCCGGTGCAGCCTATGTAAGAATGCAACTGTGTTGGCCTTCAGCAGATTTACTTCAAATCTGATTGACTTGATCTCTATTGTCAAATATTTCCTTAGGTTCTTGATAAAGTCATCCACAAAGTTCTCTAATTACCTCCTTTGATCATCCAACGATCCTCTATGTTGGGCTAGAAGTAATCGTGACATCTGATCTATCTGATGAGATTTCTCGTCATCACAGATGTTTGTTTTCACTAGCCTTTCTTCTTCTCTAACAACAGAATCAGCCATTTCATACCCTGAGGAATATGAATCTTCAGGTACATCAGCAACAATATTGCCCCTGTTAGACTCAGAGGAGTCTTACTCAACTACAGTACTTGGACTACGGAGTTCAGAGTGAATCTCCCCCTCAATCTATATAATGTCCACAGGGACATTTAGATCTATATCAGTGTTGATTTGATATTCTTCTTCCATTATTTTAGCAGGCCAAATATTCTCAGCAAGAATCTGATTACTCTCCCGCATGAGCTTGATTTTCTACCCATCAACAAGGGCATCTTCCATAATTCTCTCAAGAAGTTTCTCCCCCTCACTCTAAGGATTGAAGCCACAATGTAGTTCATGAACTAAAGGTGCTACTTATTCTTTAGTAGGACCTGGTGTTGTGGATGTCTCCTCCTCCATAACAGCAGATATCTTGTTTACTATATCCTCTTCCACCTTTTCAGCAACCTCAGCTGGAGGTATTTCCATAGTATCAGTTGGAATCTCTTCATACTAAGTTCCACTCAATTGGATCCTTGCTGCAAGTTCAGAGTAAATTGATGCCTGAGCACTTGTATCCCTTCTGGTCTCTTCAGTAGACCTAGATAGATTTGGGTCATGTAGCTCTTCTTCATTATTCTCAGATGAACTGCACTCTGTGCTGACATCAGGAATTGGGACTGTCTTCTTCTTTTTCTTATTAGCAGACTGAAGGTGTGGCTATATAACTCCCTCCCATCGGTGAAATATTCTGGAGTCAGTTCTCCTAAAGTGATGGATCTTAGTCCCTAGCCTCATATTGAGGATTCTTGGGACTGTACTATGTAGATACATAGAAAATATTTTGCACAAGTTAGGTTTTGGGATGCAATCGACTATTCTATCAAAAATCACTTTGCCCCAGTCTATTTTCTTTCATAGAATAATCTTGGTCATAAGTTCAAACATTTTCTTAGATAACTTATCATGTGAACCTGTTTTGTAGAGAAGAGCTTTTCCCAAAATGTCTGCTAGGAACTTTCCTATGTTGTTCATCTCTTTTCTCAACACAAAACTAGTGGAATGCTTGGAGATTCCTCACCACTTCAGTGTTGTCTTGACATCATTTTGAAATAAGTTGGTATCTTCATCAGACTCCTTTACCTTGGGTAGATGCAACGCCTTGCATAATCTCTTGGGAGTGATCTTAATCTTACTCCCACTAATTAAGGATTTGATTTTGGTTGAAGATAAGTCCACTGTGGCATTGGAATAAATTTCCAGAAATACTCTCTTCCAAATCAAGACTGGCTCAGACAGGACGAAGCTTAGGTCAGCGAGCTCCATTAAGTGTAGAACCTGCATTACCTCACAAATTGTTTGAGCAAACCAATAGGATAATTGGAACTACATATGATTTAAGAAATTAATTACTTTTATGCATCATGAAAAAAAAATAGTGTAACTCACAGATTGTTTAAGCTAACCTATGGGATAATAGGAACTACATACAAAGGTTCCTATTATCAAAAATTTTAATGAGAAATGTAGACAAGGTTTCATTCAAAGCCATATGTGATTGCTTTAACCCATACAAGGATTTATTAAGAAAATAAACATTTGCAAGTGGTTTGCCAACCATATGCAGGGGGAGTTTGGGATGAGTAGTATGGGAGACCTAAGTATTTTTTAGGTCTCCAAGTGAAACAGTCAGATTAGGAAATTTTCATCTCTCAAGCTAAACAAACTAGAGATATATTTGGGAAATTTTGGATGGAGTCTGCCTCCACTATAAAAACTCCTATGGGATCAAATATATCTCTGAAAAATAATGAGATAGGGAAATCTTTTGATAAATCCATGTACAAGTGTATCATTGGTTATCTTCTTTATTTGACTACTATTAGATCAGATATCATGTATGTTATATGTGTTTTTGCTAGGTACCAGGCATGTCCTAAGGAATTTCATTACTTAGCTACAAAAAGGATTTTTAGATACCTTAAGGGAAACCAACATCTTGTTCGTGGCATCATAGGAACAATGATTTAGAACTAATTGGCTATTCAGATGTACATTTTACGGGGTGCAAAGAAGATAGGTAAAGCACAAGTGGGATATGCCAGTTCCTAGGATGGATATTTGTTTCATGGAGTAGCAAGAAGCAGACTAGTGTAGCTCTATCCATAGTTGAGTCAGAGTACATATCACCAGGGAGTTGCTATGCTCAGCTTCTTTGGATGCAACATCAATTATAGGACTATAACCTCCAAGTAACTAATTTTTGTATTGTGACTCATCCAATACGATCTCTGTTGCTATGAACCCTGTGTCCCACAGCAGGACCAAGCATATAGACATTAGATATCATTTTATTAGAGAGCATGTTAAGAAGGAGGATATATTCCTTGAGTTTGTTCCCATAGAAAAACAAGTGGCAGATATCTTCACCAAGCCATTGAATGAGATAATGTTAAATTCTTTCAAAACATAGAATAACCTTATCTCTTCTAGTATTCCAGTTTTATCATTTCGTATTTCAAGTATTTTCTACATTATATTCTTGTATAGTTAGTTGTTAGAACAAACTACTGGATTTATGATAGGTAGATATCCTTAGCTGAAAATTCTTATTAGTACGTGTCAATTGACTCATTTTCAATTGTTTTCTATCATTTTGATGGAAAGTTTGCCCTAGTAGGGTAGAGGAGTTAAGCTGAGAAATTCTTAGCTATATCGTGGAGATAGTTGAATAAAAGCTCAAAAATCCCTCTCCGTCATAGCCATATTCGTTGAGACGGGCTGCTTTCTTTATTTTAACATAATTTTTAGCCATTAGGTCTTTTATGTTTGATCAACCAAGATGTGTGGTGCTTCATTCCCTTTTAAACCTAGCAGACATAGTAATATATATATATATATATATATATATATATATATATATATATATATATATAACCAAGGTTTTGTTGATAACATAAAACTTAAAACCATAGAAAGCCAACAAAATCATTACATCTTTCTCAACGTTCTCAACGACTAAGAATTGTCTCAAATGGCACCAAAAGCAGTAAAAATCTATCATGAAGGATGTGAGTTAATATGATTTGGGTTCCAGCATGCTTTAAAAGAGATCCAAGAAGTAATCATACTGTTAGAAGCCATAAGGTTAGAATTCCTTCTATTTAAACTTAGTTCAATCCTGAAAGAAGAAGTTCTGGAACTCTACTCACATGTTATGGTTTCATCTTCTAGAAAGTCTATTAAGATAGAGATAGGGGATGTAAAGATTATGATATCCCCCAACAAGATTGCCCAGGCTATACACCTTCCATTTACTAACATTGTAGAGGGCAAGGAGATTTCTTAACAAGAAATAGTAGATGCGTTAGATTGGTGTGATTTTACAGGTGAGAGATATAGAACTCTAGAAAGGAACCACTTTAACCTGAGAGGTAAACCTTTTTGCAAATATCATTAGGAAAGACATCATGTGCAATATAGGATCCTATGATAGGATCTCAAAGCCAATTTTTGAATTAGTTACAAGAGTAACTCTTCAAAATAAGACCAAATGGGCCCTATTGCTATTCCAGAAACTTCTCAGTTGCCATCAAGTTCAAATCTTAGGCAGAATCCTCTCTCTACAGCCGATAAATACTTACCGTGAGAATTTCAACAAAAAGAAAGGAGTGAAAATTCATTATAGGAGGAGAATGGATATAAAGACCTTAGAGAGATACACTAGGGAGTTGTCGAAAAGTCAAGCTGAGAAGCGGGGCAAAAGACAAAAGAATCGAAAGAAAGTGGTTGTGGATGAGGACTCAGATTCTGAACCAAAAATCCAGGACAGGGATCTTAATACACCTATTCATAATCCCTACTTATCACCGTCCAGTGGGGATGAAGAAAATATTCAATACATTATCATTCAAGTAAATCTTGATGAAGTTGGTACAAGTTAACCCCTGAAAGTGGTTGTTACTATTGAGGGGGAGTCAACTATTCTAGAGAAGTCTAGTTCACCAGATGAGGGGGAGTTGGCTTGAGAAGAGAAATTTGATTCTATGGAAGAATTCCTAAGTAGGGATGATGATCAAGTTGAGTGGAGCTACAATCTAAGGTCCCTGCTCTAGGAGAAAGTTTTCCCAAATGCCCAGAGGTTGAGACAGCTACGTATACTTAGTGAGCTAGTCAAGAGGACCTAGGGATAAGCGTAATTCATGTTGTTGCTTAATAAATAACTCAAGTTACTTAAAAAATACCATCCACAAGTACTTTAGAAAGCTCAATCCTTTCCTAAAAAAAAGCTCTATTGAATGAGTAGGCTTCAACTTTTAAATCTTATATTAATGAGTCATTTAAGAGTATGAGAGCCGAAATATTATTTGAGGATCATAAAGTAAAAAAAGATATAATTGATAATAAAGATTCTTTGAAAAGTTATATTACACATACTAATGTACATATCACTAAATTGTTTAATAAAGCTGCTAGAACTGTGCACCAGAATATCAAGATACCTACCTAAATGGATGATAGCTTGAGTTTAACTACAAAGAACATTACTAGTGTGAAGAACATCTTAGCCAAACTGATGAAGTTATGAGGCAAGTTGTGGAACATATTATGGAATATGTGTAATCAACTAAAATTCAATCTATGCTACTAACTAAAGAATCAGGTGATTTTCTTTTGTAAGATAATGAGAACATATTTTAGACTTTATCTAGCAGATTTGGGGAAAACAGTTCCAATCTGGATAGAAATTTTTTTTAAGAAGCCAGAAAAGGGGAGAATATCAATGTAGAGCAAGTTCTATGGGTTCAGCAAGGAATCATGACTGCTCTCCACTTGCCTCTTTTGGATGCCAACAGACATTATGATTTTGCTTTTAGAGCTCAAGAAAGGATAGATCAGGATGCTCATATTACAAAGAGAAGAAAGAGAGAAGGTCTCATGCTTCACGAAGAGTTTATGGCCTTGAGAAGAGATGAGCAGGTAGATAATCCTAATAATGAATATAAAAGTGATGATTCTCAGACAATCATAATCAATTCTCCGATAAGTCAGGGTCAACTCTTGAAGAGCATTGATAGTGTTTATCCTTCAAAAGAATGGATCAAATATTTAGAAAGACTGTCTCTAAGAGAAACAAATTTCAAGGAAAATCTAGTGAGAAACAATACCTAAGGAGGATTCTATCCAATTATATTCCAAAACCCTTCCTCTACTTCAAGAGACAAGAGATTAAAGTCAGGATTGCTGAAAGAAGAATAGCTGAGAAATGTGAAGGTTCCAAAGCTCAAGCACGTAAGAGGAAAAGTTCAAATTCAGCTGAAATAACATCCCGACCAGTTTGAAAAGCAACCAGTGATATGAGATTTCTTGAGATGCATTTGTGTTGTATTGTAAATTGACTAATGTTCAAATAATCAAATCCTCTGGTTGGTTATATATATAGTTATCAATAAGTGATGTTGTGCTTGATAGTTCTTTTGTTTATTTTTAATATTCATTTCTAGTTATCTATGATTACATGATTCTATCGTTATATTATGATTTATTTTGTTAATGTACCGTAACATTGAAAAGTATTATCTTCTTCAAATAGGGGGAGATTGTTGGGAATATTGCCCTCAAAATTCCATGATTTAAAAAAGCAACACTAACAATATTATGTGCACATTAAATTTGATGGCATATCTGTTGTAGCCAAAATTGACCTCAACGGGAGTTCAAAACAGGAGTGCAGCCAACACCAAATTCTCTCAAGTCCCGACCCTCGATTGGTTGCTAAGTACCTAGGACTGACCCAAAGCCTCAGCAGGGAGGTCCCACATCACACCCGAAAGATCTCTGAGAGCTTCCCCTCTAAAGCCAAAAGCTGGGCTAGGATCTCCTCAAAAAACACTAGAAATTTGGAGAATAATGAGAGTCTGCCTTCCAAGGAGACCTTGTTGGTCTATTTATAGTCTTTTGCTGAACTAAAGTTATTGAAATACCCCTGGCTGGCCTGCCAATAGCCAAATCCCATTGTTTGTAAAGTACTAAATGTAGCCCAAGGGGGTGTATGGGTAACTTTATCTGAGGGCAATTAAGTAATTTTACCCAGGGCCCTGGGCCCCACTTTACGAGAACTCTGTGCTGAGATCCTTCTCGCCTCCAGTGGCCTTGATGTTGTCACTGCTGTATGTGGCGTTGAGTGAGTGGAGCTCACTCAACGCCCTTGCTGCTAGACACGGCATTCTCTGTGCCTAGAACCTTCTCGCCTCCAATGGTCTTGACGTCGTCGCTGCTGGACGCGGTGTTGAGTGACTGGAGCTCACTCAACGCCCTTGCTGCTGGACGTGGTGTTATCTATGCTGAGAACCTTCTCGCCTCCACTGGTCTTGACGGCGTCGCTGCTGAACGCGGCGTTGAGTTAGTGGAGCTGTAACATCCCATTTCCGACTAGACCTCTGGAAGTGGTTTTGTCTTAATAGAACCTTGGGAAGCCCAGGAATTGAAGTTTGTTGACAAAGATTTTGAGTCAAGGGGTGGTCACGCCCGTGACCGACCCGTCACGCCCATGACCTAGGGTGTGACCCCCTTCGATGATCGTCGACCTCAGGAAGACGATCATCGAGCTCAGAAATTTCAACATAGGTCAGACACGCCCGTGACGGATCCGTCACGCCGTGACCTTGGAATGGCATTGAGTGAGCTAAGCTCACTCAATGCCGTGGTATGGATGGCGTTGAGTGAGATTAGCTAACTCAAAGCCATAAGCGGGATGGCGTTGAGTGCATTGAGTGCACTCAACGCCATAAGTTGAATGGCATTGAGTGCACTGACTGCACTCAACACTATCTGGTGTCGGCAAGTTGGCGTTGAGTGAGCAGAGCTCACTCAACGCCGTAGACTGGATGGCGTTGAGTGATCTTAGCTCACTCAACGCCGTAATCTGTCAGGCAGGATGGCGTTGAGTGCGTTGAGTGCACTCAACACCATAAGTTGAACGGAATTGAGTGCACTGACCGCACTTAACGCCATTTGGTGCTGTCTGGATGGCATTGAGTGAGCAGAGCTCACTCAATGCCATAATCTGGATGACATTGAGTGAGCTAAGCTCACTCAACGCCATAACCGTGACGACGTTGAGTGATCTTAGCTCACTTAAAGCAATAATCTGGATGGCGTTGAGTGAGCTAAGCTCACTCAACACCATAATCTGGATGACATGAGTGAGCTAAGCTCACTGAACACCATCATTTAAAAGGGGCTTATTCTGAAGTGCGTTGAGTGAGCAGAGCTCACTCAATGCCATAATCCGGATGGCATTGAGTGAGCTGAGCTCACTCAACGCCGTAGTCTGGGAGGCCATTCTGATGGCGTTGAGTTAACAAAGCTCACTCAACGCCGTAACTGGGATGGCGTTAAGTGAGCTGAGCTAACTCAATGTCATAGCATGGATGGCGTTGAGTGAGCAGAGCTCACTCAACGCCATTTTACTTAGAATTTTTTTGGCATCTTTTTTGTGGCTATGTGCTGGTTCTACTGAACCGGGCCAGTCTAGGAAGTGGGCCAGAATGCATTTTTGGGCCGTTTTCTCTTATTAAGACTTAGTTATGTAATATTTTATAAAGTTTGACCAGTTGTGCCACGTGGCAGCCGTTGCCTCCTCCAGCCATTGCCGAGCCCCAGCCTTTATGGCCGTCAATGGCATTTGATGCCATGGCCTTCCCTCTTCCCCTTGAAACGGCTGGATTTAACTCCTCGAAGAGAGAGGAGGAGTTTCCAGCCCTCCTCCAGCTGTTACAAGCCGTTTCATCCCCCACCACCATGGCCGAGCTTGCTCTTGAAGAGGCAGTAATGGCTGGACAGCCTATAACCGCCCACTACCCATTTCTTCTCTTTAAAAAGGTCCCTTAGGCTCAAAGATGAAGTTTCCCACCCTGACCCGACAGATTGAAGCTTGTGCTGCGCTGTAGAAGGATTTCGGCGATGCCACCACCGCGCAAATAGCATCCCGATGATCGGCTCGACTCCAAACCTCGAATAAGGTCCTCCTCTACCTCTTCTGCTATAAATAGATCTTAAAAATCATTAGGAGAGATATCGGGCTCAAAAGAGCTGGATTGGGTTAGTGTTTCCATGGTTTTTCCGAAATTTCATGGTGGTGGGTTCGCCGGAAACCGCCTCTCCGACGGCCGTGCCGCCGCCCGACGGTAGCCCTCACCTAACCAGAGGTGGTGGTGGTGGTGGTGGCCGGCAAGGGAGATGGCTGGGTGGCCGGGAAATAACTTTAGAAAAGCTACATGTTTTAAGAATTTTAGGTTACTGGTTCGGGCTTTTTGAGAAGATGAACAGTAACCTATAATACTAAATTATTATATTTATATATAAATGTAGTGATTTATCAAGCTCTCTTTTAATCTATTTAATGAGGTACTTTGAGGCTTCTTATGTAGAAGTGACCAACATGAAATCTGTAGCCTTATGGGTCTACTATATTTCAAAATTAATTTGGGTCAATTTGGTCAACTGGTTTGACCAGGGCACCTCTTTTGGTGGGATCTAGACTTAGAGCTAGGCAGAGAAAAAAAGGTGTGCCCACCTTTCATCCTTTTTCCAAATGTTCTGAAATTTGGGCAGAGAGTCTATCCGATCTATACCTAGGTCCTATCCAAAAATGAGAATTTTTGGAGAATATTTTTCTATAGTTTTTGTAAAAATAAAATAATTCATGTATAATTTAAGTAGGTGTCCTAAACACCTCAAAAACCCACCAAATTTTGGTGGGAGGTCTTAGGGGGAATGATAGAACTCTGGTAAAAATTCCACCTCATTAGGAAGTGTTTTGATTAAGTTTTAACTCAACCCTAGGTTGGCCCTTATAGGGTTAATTAGGTCAATTCATTCCTTTTGGGATTTGAGTAGTCAAACAACCTCAACAGAGGCTATTATTTTGTCCACTTGCTGTTTGGGGAATGACACACCCTCCAATGTAATTTGGGGTTGTTTGGGTTAGGGTAGCCCTAGAACCCTAGGGTAGGTCCCTTAATGGGGACTTGGTGAGTTGTGAAGGTCATGGGGTCAAATCACCTTGGACTGACTTGAAATTTGTTGGAGAATACCATGGGGCCATTAAAGTCCTCTGGTCAAAATTTTATGGTATTTGGAGACCTTTAGCCCACCTAAAACCTACCCCTAGTTTAGGTCACCAACCTTAATTTGAATTATTAAGTAATCAATTGAACTTCAAATCAAGTAAAGTTTGGGCAAAGTGATTTTCTGGTCTAAATGGCCATAATATAATTTTTTTGAGACTTTTGTGTTAATTTATACAGTACTTCATTTACAACTCTAGTTGTGCCCTAGATATTTATTTTGATGATTCTGGAATTTATGTTCACTGGAAAGTTATGAAATCTTGAATTAGGGCATCTTATAGCATGTTAAACCTTTTGAATTTTTTTGGGAGTTTTAACTGATTATTTTGGGTACTTGCTTCTTTAACTTACCATTTGGGATATGTAGTCAAAAATACAAATGATGCCCATTTATTCTTTGGAAATTTATGAAATTTGGTCAGTGGGTGTTTCAAACCATGTTTGTTATCCTGTAAATTTCTCTGGATTTTTGGACAATTAAAAATATTACCTACCTCACTAAGCTAGGAATATTAGTGTTTTACATTAAAATAAATTCAGATCCCAAATATTAGAGAAAAATTATGGTACTTGGTTTCTGATGGTTTTAGGTGACCATGAAGCTTATATAATTTTCCTGTGATTTTTAGATACATATTTACAGTACTTGCTTCATAATATAGTAAAAGTGGCCTAAAATGGTAAATTAGGAAATGTAGGCCTAAACATCTCTTAAATTTCTCAAAATTTGGAATTACCGCTTAAATGCCACATAAGATTTTTACTGATTTTATAGTGATTTATTGTTTGCTCATTAGTGCACTTCATGTTCATACTAGGGCATTGGGAGGCTAAGAATAAATAAATTAAATGCCAGATGAAATAGGAAAATTATTATTTTCTGGATTTAGACTAATTATGTCATGGTAGACCTCCAGTAAATATTATAGGAGATTCAGAAGACAATTTGGTGTACCACCCCTTGCATACCTCATAAAGATTAGGATGGTCTGCGTTTAGTAAAACTGCAGAAGTTGAACTAGAGTGTGTAAAGAACTTGGGAAATGGATTTTTGGTAGTTTACTGGTTGTGATAGGGTGTGTTAAACCAAGTTAATTATTGGAAGTCAGGACGGGTAGGGTGTGAGATTGACAAGTGTTAAGTGGTGTTCGGGTTCGACGGAAGATCGTCCTCCCCGAGAAGAGGAAGAGTCAAAGTCACACTAGGATTAGCCCACTGTAATATGAGAAGGGAATGGGTTAAGGGAACCAATCAATTACAATAAGTGCCTTGGAAAGGGAGCTTTGGGATTCACCCCATCATAGTTCCTAGTACCGCTGCGAGCCCTTCACCGGGTAAACCTCGGGAAGTCCAAGGTTAACCTTAAATCTTAGGAATAAAATGATAAAGAGTAACCCTAATAATAATTACACCTCACACCTACCCTTGTATGCTTAGGAAGAAGAATTGGCATGGAATGGGTAGAGTAGGTTCGTGGTCTAAGGGCCTACTAGTAATGTCAATGGTTTGGTTTGTGATTGGTTTGTCCGGGGAGCTGGATGCTTGGGGACTTGGTATAAATTTGGAAGTCCTGGGAGCGGGATGCTCGGGGACTTGGTATATGCTTGGTATCCTAGAGAGCTGGAAGCTCGGTAACATGATAACTTGTACAAATATAACTGTCATGATTGCATATGCATAAAAGTGGTGGGTCATCGGTACTGGACGATCGATCACACCGACGTCGGTACGTTGACTCGGCGGTGTGGGACACTTAGCCAAAGAAAGCCTGGTGGATATAGCCAGTAGAAGTACCCGGATACTCTAGATTGTGTTCTTGTAGGGGCGTAGAGACGGGCTAGGCCTGGTAGTGTGGTTACCCGCCTAGGAGTGGGGGGCCCGACCCACTGTCTTCGTTTGCCACTACGGAGGTTCCTGGGAGTGAAGCTAGCTGCCGGAACAGGGGAACTAAAGGTCTGTGCGCATGGAGTCGTGTGGGTGTGTTGCACTTTCTTGTGCATTCCGTAGCATATTTGTGTGTCATAGCATATACATTGCCACCTATTATATAAGATGGTATGGGACGTTTTATACGATAGGCCCTTCAAAACGACCCCTTGGTCTATAGGGGTAATCGCTATAAATCAATGGTTATATTTCTTGTGCTTTTACTTACTTGCTACTCCTTACTGTTTGATAACCGACACCCCAACGTATAAGTGGTATGGGACACTTTATACGATTGGAACCCTGCAGAAAATTCCTTGGCTTATGCACTTTCGCATAAGTTAAGGTTATATTTCCTACTTTCTGCTTCTGTCATATTTACTATGGAATTGCTAGCATAGGTCCGTTGTCACCTGCTTTTGACTTATTCTCCACCTTCATATCCTTCCCTTTCTTCCTCTCCGCTCGGTACCTAGGAGCCATGGGGAAAGGGGTAGGGGATGATAGGGCTTAGTCTTTTAGACTAACGGTTTTCGAACCACAACATTTTAGGTGAACCATATAGAAGGGTCACGGGTTTTGCAGTTTCTGAAAGAGCTGACCCCGGGACCGTGTTACCATTGTCACCAGCCGGGACATACACGGGTCAAATGCCCCTTGATGGGTGGGATCCCTCCAGCTCAGCAGCCAGGAGGCCGAAGACGTAGACGCAGACGTGGATTGTGAGGCGGCGACTGCAGGCCGAAAAGGAAGAAGCACCCAGAGATACAGCACCAGTAGAGTACGGAGTCGGTGGATATAGGCCAGTCTAGCTTGGGTGCTCTCGGTTCAGTGACAGATACGGTGATGCTTAGTTTTAGTTTTGCTTCCTCGAGTGACTTGTAGTGAGGATTACATGTACTGGGCACAAGCCCTCCTTTTGTACTTAGACTATTATTATTGTGGACTCTCCCTTCGTGGTGATTTATTTATATACATGTGATTATGGTGGACTAGCTTTATATTTACTTATACTACTATATATTCTGCGATCGATTTGGCCGACAGGATCGGCATTTTGTAGTGATGACCTTCCCGGGCGTGATGGTGTCACCGCAAAGCGGTGGTTCTTGGCCTAAGACCCAGGTGAAAATAATAAGAAAAAAAATGGGGTCTTACAGGAGCTCACTCAAAGCCCTTGTTGTTGGATGCGGCGTTGTGTGAGTGGAGCTCACCCAACGCCCTTGCTTCTGGACAGGCGTTGAGTGAGTGGAGCTCACTCAACACCCTTGCTGTTGAATGCGGCGTTGAGTTAGTGGAGCTCACTTAATGCCCTTGCTGATGACCACAGCATTGAGACCACTAAACGCCTTCTCGCCCGCCTCTGGTCACGGGCGGGATCTTGCCCGCTCCTAGGAAGGAGCTCCTCCTGTCTCCAGGCCCAAGCTAGCCCGAGGCTTGTCCATCCACGACCGTTGATGCCTCTTGGTCCCCCCAGTGAATATGGGGTTGTACAATATCAATTTCATGGTTATGGGTGTTATATAATGTTGACTATAAAACCTTTTTAGAGCAGGGAAGAGCACATACCATTGAGATTAGTATATGATTCTCCATGGTATTTGCATGTTCATAGAGAAGACTCAGAAGCAAGCCCTGACAATAAAAGACTATACCATTAAGATCGGCATAGGGTTCTCCTCTATACCTTTGAGATCATTGAACACTCTAAGTCGATATCGTGGAGTAGATGCAAAAAAGACATGTTCTCAATGCTAAGGTCGATACCATTGAGAAAGATGTTTTTGCTCAAAGATATCGTGAAGACGAGATTAAATGTTACCATTGAGCCCGTACAGTCTGAAAAAATTCAAAATTGGCGCTGGCACATAAAGAATAGACGAAGTATTCTATTCTCATCGATACCATTGACAACACATTTCTTGAAGACGTTGATAAAATTCAAGGGTATAAATGATATTTTAGGGCAATGAAATAGTACTAGTGCTAGTGCCATTGTCGAACTAAAAAATTCGTGAATCAAGAAATAATGCATTATTAAAGCAAGCTAGTTCTTTACTAATACTTTTAGAACAACAAGGATGTGTCAATCAACTTGAATCAGAGCTAGGTATTGTTCCTGCTAAAGAAGAAAATCAAGAATGGAAGCCCCAAATATTTTCTACCTAAAGATATTTGCTATGAGGGCCCCTTCCTGAAACTTTCTTTCATAGCAAGAGCTGCAGAAGTCTCTGAAGATTCAAGGTCTAATTACTTTAGTATTCAGTAATAAACTCTACTTTTAATATTCTTTGGATCTCTAACGATATCTGAGTTGTAGGGCCATACTCCCAGCCCTAGTGTAGGGCTGTGTGATAAGACTGAGTGTAGGACTTGGTCTAATTCTGAGGTAGGAAACAAGTTGGATTTTCGAGCTATAAGAATGGGAGGACTCTGAGTTATAAGCCTAAGTGTAGGACTTCTCAATAATTTTAAATATAGGGCTTGTGTGCCTGAGGTAGTATATTGGAGGAGACATGAGAGATCCTGAGGGATCTGTGTTGTAAACTCTGAGGAGCTGAGATTTGATGGTTTTTTCTAAGTCTATCTCACTGCTAGATAGGTGTTGGGGGAAGTGGATGTACCCATACCCGGGTGAACCTCTATATATTGCTGTATACTAATCTGTGCCTACTGGTTGTGTTTTATTTAGCTTATATTTGTTGAAATCTTGAAAGAACCCATTAAAGTACTAGTCCACCTATTTACCCCCCCCCCCCCTCTAGGTGAATTAAAGTACTAACAACAACTAATTATCATCTATCACGGTAATAAGTCAAGTATTGCATAGCTATATATGAAAGAAGTAAATAAACACTAGCAGTTCTACTATGAAACATAACATAAATTATTGTGTTGCAGTTAAAGTAAAGCACAACCATATGGAAAAAGTAACTATCTACCAACAACAACACTCAAGACTTTATCCCACTATAGTTGGGTTGGCTATATGGATTTTTTGTCATCATTGTGCCCTATCTTTTGTCATAGTCCAACTAATGTCTAAGTACATCAAGTCTTTCCTTACAGTTACATTCCAAATCTTTATTGGCCTACCCCTCCCATATTTAACATGACTAGTGACTAGACTCTCACAACACCTAACATGTGCCTCTAATGGTCTCCTTTGTACATTTACAAACAATCTTAGTCGAGCTTCTCGCATCTTGTCTGTAATTGGTGCTACTACTGTCTTATCCCTAATAAACTCATTCCTAATTTTATCCAGTCACATTGATAAGTCAATATTTATAGTTATTTTCATATAGTTTTTATTTAATAAATAGTTATATACTAGTTAGCTTTATATTAATATTATAATTAATTCATTTCTTTTCATATTTAAGGTCAATCTGTGCTATGGATAACAATTAAGAGCTTGCAGGACTGATCATGAGAAGAAACTGAAGAAATCTAGAAAAATTGAAATTGCACGCCCTAGTTTTGGGCGTGACCTATGGGTCACGGGCGTGAACCTCAGGCGTGACCAGCAGACGGAGCACCATAATTCAATTCCAGAACGTTTTCGGCTTACATGCCTCGGATACGGGCATAACAATCTTGTCACAGGCTTGCTATCAGGCGTGACATCCAGGCGTTCCACGCATAATGAAGCCAGTTTCAGATCCAGTTAGTTTTCAACTTACAAGCCCTAGGTCATGTGCGTCATGTGTGTGAACTAGGGGCATGACCCCTTAAGCAATGCTTGATAAGCTTCTGTTGTTTCTCTACTCGTCATTTCAAGTAACAGTACAAACACGCCCTAGGTCACGGGTGTTACCTAGGGGTGTGACCCACCGAACGACAAATTTTGGCAGTATTCTCCCAACGTTCCCGGGATTTCAAGAGGATGGTTACACACCTTACATGTCCCTAGTCCCGGGCGTGACTGAGGGGCATGACCTTACATAAATTTTCCTATAAATTCCAGATCGAGCAAGGAGTTGGGGGATTATCTAGGGAGTCATCTAGGGGTAGTTGGCAGGCTGTTTTAGTAGATTAATTTCCTTTTCTCGCATTTCTCTTATGTAACCTTCAAATTCCTTGTTTGTTAACTTTTAATTCCATCACTTTTATTTCAATCATGTCTCTTTTTATACTTTTTATGTACTTCTTTTATTATGATGAGTAGTTAATTTCACTAGCACTTGATCATGACAAGCTTTAAATAAAATAGATTTCTTCTTTCTTGCCAAACAATCTATTATTTTAATCTCGATTTCGATTAGCACTTGATTTCGATTTTTTATCTGTATCCTAGATTTATCGAGAGGTTGTGGGTATGAGTAGATCACTCAAAGGTAGAAGGATTTGCTTGCACTCCTCGATATAGGATGGCAAGAATCTTATGGATTGGAGTAAAATCCAATTATGGGGTTCACCACATAAAGGAAGGTTATGAGTTTCGACTGGCTGAGAGGTCTTAATTGATCAACCTAAGTTTAGTCGAGAGTGTATTCTAAAGGGAGGAGCTCTGGTAAATGGGGAATGTAACACCCAAAATCCCAAATTAGAGTTCAGGCTAGGTGACACGGTCTGGGACACGGGCATGTCCAGCTCTATTTTCTCAAGTGTTATTTTAATCTCGAGAATGTGTCTCGAGTGAGGCACACGGCCTGGAACACGGGCGTGTCATAAACTGTGTCATTCTTTGTGTCCTTTCGAATCCTTGACGTTTGTCGAGAGGGTATACGGTGTAACACCCCAAATTTCAATTTGGAGTTCAAGATGTGTGACACGGCCTGGGACACGGGCGTGTCCCAGGGAGTGTCACGCTATGGGTACTCAGCTATGTCGTGAGAGCCTAGAAAAAAATAAAGTCCACAGGCGTTGAGAGGCGACACGGCCTGGGTCACGGGCGTGTCCCAGGGCGTGTTAAACTTGGGTTAGTAACCAGGCAGTGTTGAGTGGCATTGAGTGGAGTGGCGTTAAGTGGAGTGGCATTGAGTGTGGCACACGTACTGTGATATGGGCGTGTCACAGGGGCGTGTTTGGCATACGGCCAAGGACACGGGCGTGTGCCTTAGCTGTGTTCTTCTTGAGTTGGCAAACATGTGTTGAGTGAAGGACACGCCCCACAACACGGGTGTGTACTTACTGACACGGGCATGTTAGGGGTTTGACACGGGCATGTCTTTGCCCTTGTTCTAGTCTGGGTGAGTCGGTTCGTGTACCACTTGCAGTATACGCCCTGTGAAACGATCATGTCACAAGCCGTGTTAGCCGCAAAATTAGAATTTTCAGGCAATTTGTGGTCGTTCGTTTCCCTTATCCTAGATCTAATGGCCCAGGGTGTTTCCAGCTAGGTTTAACTCCTGGATTGGCATAAAGTTATCATTCAAGCCTTGGCCATTATCTTTCTAAAGATAAGAAAGAGAGGAGAGCTTGGAGGTGGAAAGGAGAAGCTTTCCGACCGCCGGTGGAGCTTCAGCGGTCCGAATCGAGAGCCGAGTTCAGCGATGTGGAGGCAAGGCCGTCGCGGTGATTACCATCCGGCTAGTTTCTCCATGGCTCCGAAGCGATCGTCAAGGGTAACAATCTCCTTCTTGGGCAAGTGAAGTCCTACTTTATGTGTGTGCATGGGATCCTCCACCAAGAGGTGGAAAGCATAAGCGATTCCAGCAGTTGAGTCTTCAATTAGATCTGGAAGTGTGTAGTACGGAATAGGCATGCTGTGTGAAGCCCATTTGGATGGATTTCTAGATTTGTGATGTTGCGAACCAGAGAAGACTCCGTGTATATATCGGTTAACCCGCGGAGAAGGTGAGGACGATTGTGAATTGTGAGGAGGATGCTTTGCATATCTCCTTTGGTTGTATACTCGACACGAGCTGGTTGTTGGAATGGAAAGTGGCACCGTGTGCCTGTGTTATGAGATGGATTACGAGCACCTCTGAGTGGATGGGTACGAGAGGCCTCCAATAGGGGTTTGGTGATACACGAAATCGCAAGGCGGAGAAAGGGTTAAGATGAGAAGAGAAGGTAGATGTGGTGATCGAGAATATTTTACGATTATATATCCGATAAAGGAAAGTGTACCTTATCGATTATAGTATAGGATACTAAAGATTAGTATCAAGGTCGTATTTCCCTGGGCGTAATGATTACTTCTACTCAGAGGAGATCGCTTTTATTTTATTAAATGATTTTTTAGATTAGATTAATTAACTAAAAATAGGAATTTAAAATACTAAACTAAAAAGAAAACTAAACTCTTTGCAGAAATAAAAAGAGTTAAAGCTAGAGATAAAGGGGCGCACTCGATCAAGAATCACCTCAGCAAGAGTCGATTAAAAAGGTGATAAATAAACCTAAGCTTAATAGAGTAAAAGTCCTTGACCGTGGAGGTTCCTAAAGCTTGAACACGATTCTCTCGAAGTCGTGCCCAACTGAGTTTAGGAAGGTCCGACCGACTCTCGTCTAAATCGGAGGCCTAAAGCTCGCTTTACGCGGCGAACCCCTCTATTGGATTTTACTCCAATCCGGGTGATTTTGACGTCTGGCTCTCTTAAGGGGTGTGTACAAATCCATTTACTCTTGAATGCTCACTTCATTCTATCGGCCTCTCGGCTAGCCCATAATGAAAGAAAAGGTGGAGAGTATATATCGATAATATACCTCCAGCCCATGAAAAATTAAGAGTAATTCAAGGCCTAAAACCTAAAAAGAAAAGGTAAATTAGAGCATCATAACTTAATCGCTCGAACCTCGGATCATCAAGATCGAGTATAAGGAGGATTAGTTAATCATGGTAAAAGGGAAAGAGAGGGGTAGATAATAAAGGTGCACGAAAACTAAAGAGAGCGAATTAGAAAAAGGAAATGCCAACTACAATTTTATTAAAAATAAAAATGATTACAACTAGGAATGGAGATTACTAGTGCATGAAAAGAAGCTAACTACTTCTATGATACTAATAATAAAAGATTATAGGAAATCAAAGTGCATTGCATGAAATTAAAAGCTAGAAATGGAGTGTGAGAGAGAGCACAACATGAAAATAAAAACACTAAAACCTAAAGAAATGAACTAGAAGCACCTCCCATCTCCCCAAAAGGTTGTTCTGAATGTTGGGAATGGCCTGGTATTTATAGAGTTTCCCTACGGGTTGGACACGCCCTAGGTCACGCCCGGGGAGGGCGTGACAAGGGGCGTGACAGGTACGGAGTTGACCTCGGGCGATGGATTCAGGCGGGAATGATGATTGCTTCGGTACGATGGTGGTCACGCCCTAGGTCACGCACTTGACAGACGGGCGTGACACGCACGTCATGTAAAAATCAGCGGCCAGAAATCCATCAGACGTCGGAAAAACACGGATCACGCCCTTTGACACGCCCATGGAAGGTGTGTCATGGGGGCGTGACAGTACTGTTTGCTTGCAGTAGCGGACAAAGCATTGAATGCGGTGTCAGGCTTCGGGATAAGGGTGACATGCCCCGTGTAACTCCCTTGGACACGCCTGGGGAGGGCATGTAAGGGGGCGTGACATGGGATGCGTGGCGGGAAAATCCTTCTGGCGGCTTTCAACATGGGGATCAGGTGTGCCCTATGACATGCCCAGGGAGGGCGTGTCAGAGGACTTGTTGCTGAAAACTTGTGGAAACCTGCAAAAACAGAAAATAAACTTTAGTTATATTATTTACATAAAAAGAAACCTAAAAATACATAAAGAAAGAGATTTTAAAAAGAAAATAAAATATTTTTACCCTAATAAATTATGGTAAAATATGCATCATCATTTGGCGGCTGATGCCCATGGCCAACAAGTTGAGAACCTCTGAGTGGGTGGGCCACCCAATAAGTTCAGTGGTAGGATCGGGTGAGCGGTCGATTGGTGGCAATGCAGTGGGGCAATTTCCCTAAGCTTTTTACACTACGTGGGTAAGTCGACTGATAGTGCTCACGGTTGTCGTGAGGTGCATGCCTTTGAGTGAGACGGGTACGTGAGGTCTTCAACAGGGGTTTGGAGGCTTATGCGCGATCAACAAGTACACACCTCCAATCGGTGGTGGGACCTTGAGGAATTCGGTATACCATAGTCGTGGCCTGAGTGCACAGAGTGTCTCGCACAAAGGCCAGCATTTGTTATGTGATTGTGGAAGATATATATATATGTTGTGATGGTGTTGCATTCAGGGAAGGAACCACTGCCCCGGGTAAGGGGTAGGGTCGTTACAATTGGTCAGCTAAATGCTGACCGTTGCTTTGTGGATCACCCTTGGGGTGGACGTTCTTATGCAAGTGTTGCAGGTTGATGGATTGAGTGGGCTGAAGCCCTTGCTGCTGCTGTTAGGCCCTCGAAGGCCGTGCGAAGCTTTGGATTTCATATGTGCCCGGCATGCGTGCCGATGTATGAAGTCATATGTTTATAAAGAGAAACTTGTAAGGCCTTAAGGCCGTGAGCGGTGTGCTTGTATACATTCTTGGTCTTTTATATAAATGTGTTATTTATATAGTAGTGGAAATTCATGGATTGAGTTCGTGCAACTTATAAAGTTCTGCTAGAATGCTCTCAGTTAGGGTGCGATGGTATTTTTATATTAACCTATGACCTTGCTGTCTATTTGTGGCATATAATGTGGGGCCCCGGCCGGACCTTCTATTACATGTTATTTAACGGGTCGGGTTGTTACATTTTGGTATCAGAGGCTCCTCAGTTTTCCACTTTCGAATTCGTGGCCGAATTCTTTTGTTGGGTGGCGAGCACGTGTACTTGCGAAACGTTTTAGCATAATTGAACTCAAGAATGTCCACTAAGAATGTGCGCGTGTGTATTCGGTATGTTTTCCTTTTCGGATAAGAGGTTGATTTTTGATATGTTGTTCACATATATGTGACAAGGAGTGGTGTTGGGTAGTCTAATCCCAAGCATTCGGATAAGAGTGTGAAACCAGCTGAGGTTCCCACACCTCCTCCTTCTGCCGAAACCATACGCCTAGTTGCGGAGGCAGTATTTTCCATGATTCAAGCACTACCTGTTGGGCAGGCAAGGCCTGTAGGGGAGCCAGTTCGGATTGGTGCGAGGCAAGAGTGTGTTAAAGCTCGGGTGGACGAGCGAGCAACTGACGAGAAATAAAAGCTGTTTACAGATTTTCATCCACCTAAGTTTGTGGGGGAGAATTCCCCAACGCAGGCGTAAGATTGGCTTTCAAGAGTGAAGTGGATCCTGACAGCGCTCAGGATTGATGAGGGGCAGAGAGTGACGTTAGCAACTTTCCTACTGGAAGGAGTGGTGAGACTGTGGTGGGATGAAGTCGAGATGCACCAGTTGGCAGACAGAGGCCTGGGAGAGATTTTGATGGACGAATTATCCAGATTGTTTTGGGCAAAGTATTTTCCTGTAATGTGAGAATTGCTATTTAGAACGAATTCCAACATCTGGTGCAGGGTGAGAAGACTGTGGATGATTAACTGCATTAATTTACCACGCTGGAGCGTTATGCGGGGTCGACTTTTGCGGAAGAAGCGCGGAAGAGGAATAGATTCTATGAAGGACTCCGAGATGAGTTGAGATTTGCGTTTTTAAGTTCAGTGAACCAATGCTTCCAAGCCTTTGTAGATTTAGCTTGTGCGCTGGAGAAATATTTGAAACGGGTGCAGGACAAGAAATACTTGGCGGCGGAAAAGTTAGAGTTCAAAGTTCTGCAATCCGATCAATCGGAGTTTAGGAAACGTGATAGGAAGCGATTCAGGCCCACTGAACAAGATCAGTCGAATGTTACTTCGGGAGCAAAGTACGGGCAAGGACGTGTGGAGACACATACGTGTTTTAACTGTGGGATGTAGGGTTATATTGCCCGAGATTGTTGGAGTGGCGCCTCGAAGGGTGAGAAAAAGTCAGGTGCGTCCTATGAGGAAAAGGGTAAGACAGAGGCGGAATTATCTGCATCTCGGGTGCAACCGCGAGTGTACAATCTCGAAGTGCAGGAGCCGAAAAGCTCACATCAAGTAGTACAACAGCCTCGAGTGTATAACCCTGAGTTGCAGGAGGCTGTCAAGAATCTGCTTAGAGACGCAGATGAGCGAAAATAAAGTGGAGTTTGCACTTTATTGTTTTTGTTTTGTACTTTGTACATATGGTATGTTTGTGTGTTTGTGAAAACACTTGTGTTGGTATGATGCCGAGGGCGAGACAAGCTATGGCCTCTGAGTTCGCAACCTGGATCGTCTTTGTTTTTTTTGTAACAGAGTGGTTGTGATGGTATCTGCGTTGCGCAAAATTTCGGGATGAAATTTCTGTAAGGAGGGGAGGATTGTAAAACCCAAAATTTCAATTTGGAGTTCAGGCTGGGTGACACGGCCTGGGACTTGGGCGTGTCCCATGACGTGTATAGCTATGGGTACTCAGATGTGTTGTGAGAGCTTGGAGAAAAAATGAAGTCCAGAGGCGTTGAGAGGCGACACGTCCTGGGACACGGGCGTGTCCCAGGGCGTGTCCTGTTCGAATTGGTAACCAGGCGGCATTGAGTGGCGTTGAGTGGAGTGGCATTGAGTGGAGTGGCGTTGAGTGTGGAAAACGCCCCGTGACACGGGCGTGTCACACAGGCATGTTTGGCACACGGCCAAGGACACGAGCATGTTCCTTAGCCATGTTCTTCTCAGGTTGGCAAACCTTGTTGAGTGAAGGACACGCCCCACAACACGGGCGTGTACTTACTGACACGGGCGTGTTAGGGGTTTGACACGGGTGTGTCTTGGCCCGTGTTCTGGTCTTGGTGAGTCGGTTTGTATAACGCTTGCAGTACACGACCTGTGACACGGGCGTGTCACAGGCCGTGACAGCCAGAAAATTAGACTTTTCAGGCGATTTGGGGTCGTTCGTTTCCCTCATCCTGGATCTAATGGCCCAGGGTGTTTCTAGCTGGGTTTAACTCCGGGATTGGCATGAAGTTGTCATTCAAGCCTTGGTAATTATCTTTGTAAAGAGAAGAAAGAGAGGAGATCTTGGAGGAGAAAAGGAGAAGCTTTCCGACTGCCGGTGGAGCTTCAACGGTACGAATCGAGAGCCGAGTTCAGCATTGTGGAGGTATGGCCGTCGCGGTGATTACCATCCGGCTAGTTTCTCCATGGCACCGAAGAGATATTCAATGGTAACGATCTACTTCTTGGACAAGTGAAGTCCTACTTTATGCATGTGCATGGGATCCTCCACCATGAGGTGGAAAGCGTAAGTGATTCTAGCGGTTGAGTCTGCATTTAGATCTGTAAGTGTGTATTACGGAATAGGCATGTTGTGTGAATCCTATCTGGATGGATGTCTTGATCGGTGATGCTGCGAACCGGAGAACACTCTGTGTATAAATCGGTTAACTTGTGGAGAAGGTGAGGATGATTTTGAATTGTGAGAAGGATGCTTTGCATAGCTCCTTTGGTTGTATGCTTGGCACGAGCTAGTTGTTGGAAGGGAAAGTGGCACCGTGTGCCTGTGCTATGAGATGGATTGCGAGCACCTCTAAGTGGATGGGTATGAGAGGCCTATAATAGGGGTTTGCCGGTTGATGCCCATGGCCAACAAGTTGAGAACCTCTTAGTAGGTGGGCCACCCAACAAGTTCAATGGTAGGATCGTCTGAGCGGTCGATTGGTGGAAATGCTGCAGTGCGATTTCCCTAGGCTTGTTACACTATGTGGGTAGGTTGACTAATCGGGCTAAGATTGTTGTGAGGTGCATGCCTCTGAATGGGACAGGTATGTGAGGTCTTCAACTGGGGTTTGGAGGCTTATGCCCTGTCAACAAGTATAACACCTCGAATCGGTGGTGGGACCTTGAGGAGTTCGGTACACCATAATCGTACCTTGAGTGCACGGAGCGGCTAGCATAAAGCCCAGCATTTGTGATGTGATTGTGTCAAATATATATACATGTTGGGATTGTGTTTCATGCAGAGAAGGAATCACTGCCCCGGGTAAGGGGTAAGGTCGTTATAATTGGTCAGCTAAATGCTGACCGTTACTTTGTGGATCACCCTTGGGGTGGACTTTCTTATGCAGGTGTTGCAGGTTGATGGATTGAGCTGGCTGAAGCTCTTGCTGCTGCTGTTAGGCCCTCGAAGGCCGTGCGAAGCTTTGGATTTCATGTTTGGCCGGCCTGTGTGCCGATGTATGAAGTCATATGTTTGTAAAGAGAAACTTGTAAGGCCTTAAGGCCGTGAGCGGTGTGATTATATACATTCCTGGTCTTTTATATAAATGTGTTATTAATATAGTAGTGGACATTCATGGATTGAGTTCGTGCAACTTATAAACTTCCTCTAGAATTCTTTGGGTTAGGGTGCGATGGTATTTTAGTATTAACCTGTGACCTCGCCATCTATTTGTGGCATATAATATGGGGCCCCAACCGGACCTTCTATTATATATTATTTAACGGGTTGGGTTGTTACACACGGCCTATGACATGGGCGTGTCTTAGGCCGTGTCACTCTAGAGGTCGACGAACTCCACTCGACACAATTCACTCGACAATGCTCTAGAGGCATATCGAGTTGGGCACACGGCATGTGACACGGGCGTGTCACAGGGCCGTGTCCTCCTTGTGTTTTTGCTAGGTTTGTGCGGCCGGCTAGGCAAAGGAGTGTCTACAGCCGTGTCTAGGCACACGGCCTGTGAAATGGGCATGTCACAGGGCCATGTCCTTCTCTGGTTTTGTCAAGGCGTTGAGGCCTGGTGAACATGGGCTAGACACGGGCATGTTTGAAGCCATGTCAGGACACACAGCCTGTGACACGAGCGTGTCACAGGGCGTGTCCTATTCTGCGTAAGTCAGTTTGGGTGCCACTTACTGTACACGGCATGTGATACGAGCGTGTCACAAGCCATGTCATCCCAAAAATAGATATTTTTAGGGCAAGTTGTGGCCGTTCTTTTCCTTCAGATGGGATCTAAGGGTCCAAGCTTCTCCTTGCTGAGATAAGTCAAGGATTTGAGAGTTATCTCTCATTAAAAGCTTGGCAATTCTCTTTCTAAAAGCATAGAGAGAAGGGAGAGCAAGGAGAAATAAGAGAAGAGATCCGGTCGCCGGTGGAGCTTCAGCGTTCGGAATTGCGAGCCGAGTCCAGCTTTGTGGAGGAGAGAGTGTTGGGATGCTTGCTATCTGGCTAGAATTCCATGGATCACAAGCGATCGTCAAGGGTAACGATCTTCCTTCATGGACATGTGAAATCCTTTGTTTTGGCATGTTTGTGGATTTCTCCCACCAAAAGGTGGTTGTTGAGGGATTTCCTTGGGTTGATTCTTGTAATCCACAGTCTTGCATATAGATCCGGAAATGTGTAGTACGGAATATGTATGCTCTGTGAAACCCAACTAGACAGGTTGGTCTGGATTTGTTATGTTGCATCTTGCGCACCGGAGAAGACTCCTCGTATAAACGTGTAGTTTGGGGAGTCGATGGGTTGTGGCTGTGAAGGTTAGTAATAGGAAGTACTGGAGTGAAACTCCAGCAAACTACCCGCATTATTCTTGTGTTGTATGCCATGTTTGGGTGAGTCTTGGTGCAGAAAGTGAGTTTTGTTGAACCTACAAAGCGACCGCGTGGAACGTTAGCATTATCTCCCCTTTTGAAGTATGCAGCCAATCCTTAGACGACAATGTGGCTATTGTGAGCTGCGAGCTCTAAAAAAGGCTTCATATCGTACAGGAAAGGGGAAATCGACCTGCGCCTGTAAATTGGCCATGAGTACTTCGGTATTCATTAATGGCATGGTGACTTAAGCTACGGGGGGTCGCTGATCCGTACCTGCATTATGTCTGATCGACTAGGAGACCTAGTTATTGATCTCGTTGGAGCGCATAATGAGAGTCTTAGGCATGCATGCCTTTAAGACTAAATGCTTAATAACGTTGGTTTTTGGACCTTGAACGGTGGTGGGACCCTGGTTCGCCGGTACAACAATAATGTGCCCTGTGTGCACAAATCGTCAGGCCGCGTGGCTGACGGTTTTTATATGTTGATTGTGCATGAGTGCACATTGTTAGATATATCTGCTTGTGAAAGCTATGCCTGTAGGGAAGGAATACCACTGCCACGTAAAAGGGGTAGGCTCGTTATAAATTGGTAAGTAAAATGTTGACTGTTGCCTTGTTTGCCACCAAAATGGTGGGATGTCCCTGTGCATGTGCTGGAGAGGTGAGAGGGAAATAAAGGGTTGAAGCCCCTACTATTGTTACTGCTACTACTGTTGGTGGCCCTCGAAGGCTGAGCAAAGGCTTTTGTTATGTTCATGTGTGGCTAACCTGCGCGCCGATGTTTATAATCCCCACCTGTAAAGCGTAACTATAAGTCATCAAGGCCAAACACTTGAGTATGTGTTGTACATTCCTTCGTGTGTAAATATAAATGTGGTTCTTTATATATAGTGGATATTCATGGTTAAGTTCAGTTTAACATTAAAAGCTTCCGCTAGTATGCTCTGTATTAGGATGCGTACCTGTTATGGTATTAACTTGTGAGCTCGCCTCCTGCTTGTGGCATATAGTGTGGGGCCCCGACCGGACCTTATATTATATGTTATTTAACGGATGTAGTCGTTACACCTCCACCGTCAAAGTAGGTAATTTAGTAGTTTGCATTTTATGAAAGTTTATTTTATTTTAAAGGGAGTCTAGATCAAGTGCTATCCTATAGACCTTTGTTTTATTTTAGTTTTATTTAACCTCTTAATTTACCGATAAAATAATATTAATTTGCATAAGTAGGAGTGTTGGGTCCATTGCTCCCAATGTCCTAGATTTATAAGAAGTCAAACAAGTCAATGGTATACACATAGTTGTATTTGATGTATTTTTAAGTTCATGCATGCATATTGGTCTATGTCATATTGGTCTATGACATATTGTTTGGCCAGGTTATCCATATGACATTGACATGTTGACTCAAAGAAGCAGATTGGAAAGACAGTAAAGAAAATTTACTAAGTCCACAAGCGTCGAGTGAAGCAAGTTCACTCAACGTCATACACCTAATGGTGCTGAGTGAAGTCAGGAAAGTCAAAGAAAAAAATGACTAAGTACAAAAGTGTCGACACACTTCAAAACTATGTCAACACCTTTGTAGGAGAAGTGTCGACAGATCAAGTCAGCTGTGTTGAGACAATTCAGTTATCTCAACACCTTGAAGATTCAAGACAGTAGTGTCGAGACAAGTGAGTTATCTCGACTCCTTGAAGGATCAAGTCAGCCGTGTCGAGACAATTCAGTTATCTCGACAACTTAAAGATTCAAGACAGTTGTGTCGAGACAATTCAGTTATCTCGATGCCTTGAAGATTAAGTCAGCAGTGTCGAGATAAGTCAAATATCTCGATACCTTAAAGCTCAAGACAGTAGTGTCAAAAAAATACAACTATCTCGACACAATGAAGAATTGAAGTGAAGACTCAAAGATGTCAACACCATCAGGCGTAGCAGAATTATTCTAAATCAAAAATTGTTGAGTTAAGTCAACACACTCAATGCAATAAGGCTAAAATAATTGAGTGAAGTCAACACACTCAACGCCATCAGGCAGAATAGAATTTTTCTAAGTCTAGATTCATTTAGTATTGCTTATTCACTCAACGCTCTAAACTCCAAGGTCACTAAAGAAGCAGAAGACTAATTTAAGTCTAAAAGCATTGTGTGTAGTTCATTCACTCAATTCCACTCAAAGCCTAGCAGTGCTGAAAAGTTTCAAAGTCCAGATTCATTGAGTATTGCTTGTTCACTCAACGCCACTCAATGCCTGAGTGGATTCTAAGAATTTTGCTAAGTCCACAAAAGGGTGACGTAAGCAAAGTCAACAAGTCAACGAATTGCAACTTTATTATGAAAGTACTACAAATCATCTCTAACGTCTCCTTCAGTCTGTTGTTAATCACAATCTTTAAAGCTAAGTATATAATCAGCCATTAAATCAGCGACAGGTGTCAATAAACTCAAGAGATGATGGGATTATAAATAGAAGTTGAGGTCTGTATTGAAACAATTTTTTGACAAATCAATTCATATTAAAAAAAAGAGGAGCGGGAGTTCGTCATCTTCACGCGCCATTGTTACAGAAACAAAAGCTTCAATTTGCAGAATCAGAAGGTTTCCGAGATAGCTAAAGCAATCTACATCCGCTTCTGCAAGTGCAGAGGATTACTCTCGAGGAAGAAGAATAAGTCAGGCAATCCCTAGCTGAAAGCTACTTCTCGATTCAATCTGAGCCAAATCTAAAGATCATTCTCTGAATCAAAGAAGATATCTGTTCTGAATTCTCTCTTGATAGAAGGGAAGGTAGAGGAATTACTTTTTGCCTTACAAGTTAGCTGATTAAAGATCATTTTCCCCCTCTTTCATCAGCAAGATCAGAATCAAGATTCTGAAGAACTTTCAGCACAAGCCTAAGATCATTGAAGATGTTCTTTCTTATTGCTGTGGAGAAGATAGGGCAAAAATTCTCTCAGCTCTGGAAGCAATTGGTTCAGAGATTAATTTATCTTGAGTCAAATCATCATCCATCTTAAATTTTGGTGGATCTATTATAAGATCTGTGTATAGGCCTATGTTAAATAGGCTATGTAAGATCTGTGTTAGATCTATATTGTATGTCCTAAATTATAAAGGTTGTGTGTGGATCCATTGTTGGATCTGTGTGGGGTTGATCTCCTAGCCTGTGTTGAGGTCATTTGTGCCTATGTAAGGTGATCACGTGATTATTATGTGGTGGGCTGAGTGTCTGTGTTGCAAGTCTCGGTGGGGACTGAGCGATTTGGTGGGATCGTGCTGTAATTTTTGGGAGCCAAAGTTATTGGAGAACTTCCTTGACTAACATACTGTTAGAAAGGAGGAGAGGGATAGTGGATGTACCCATACACTTGGGAACCACTATAAATATCTGGTGTGTTGTGTGTACCTTTCTTAAAAGCATAACTAAGCAAACACAGTAGGGCTTAAATCAATTAAATATTTCAAATAAATTAAAAAAGACTGCTATAAACTATTCAACCCCCCCCCCCCTTTAGGTGATTAGCTACCCTTGGATTTAAAGACTTTCAAGTTGAATCAGAGGGAGGTTACTCCAGAAAGGCTTAACTATTTGATTAGATCCTTAGAGTAGCTATAAAATGTTTAGATGGATTCAGGAGTACATCACAAAGAGCTAGGATCTATGAAACTTCCTCTCTATAGGAAGGAGAATATTGGTATATAGAAGGAAAGGGTCAGATTGTTCATGGAGGCATTTGATCCTATAATTTACATAATAGTTCAGGAAGGACCCTTTATTCCTATGAAGGTATCTTTCCTTGATACAAACATTCAGACTCAAAAGAAGTTTACAGAAATGACTAAGGATGAAGTCATTTTAGCTACAATGGATAAGAGGGAACAAAACATTATAGTTAATATCATAGATGACTCCACCATTCAAAACATTGTGCACTGCAAGACCTCAAAGGAAGTGTGGGACACTTATATAATTTACATGGAAGGTACTGAGGAAGTAAGAGATGATAGAAATTCAAAGCTCAATCAATATTAGGAAGCTTTCATACAGATCAGGGAGGAGACCATAGCTAACAGTTATGAAAGATTTTTCAGAACTGTTAATGAGATAAGGACTTATGGCTGAGTCTTTAGCTACTATGAGCTAAATGATAAGTCCCTTTTGTTTCTTACTTGAGACTGGGATACTAAGATATGTGCATTTAGAGAAGTGGAAAAGCTGGCAGATACTTCACCATCCACACAGTTTTGTTAGTTTCTGTCATATGAGATGCAGCATACTACAAGGAAGGAGGAAGAGAAGACTAGCAAATTCCATGCCAAAGAATCTACTATGGCCTTCAAGGCTGATATCTCCAAGAGGATCGAGGAGAAGAATCCTTCTCCCCTAAGAAGCCTAGCTGAGTCAGAAAGTTCAGATCAAGAGACATCAGGCTGTAATATATTTTATGATGAATTTGCTGCTTTCTCAAGGCAGTTTCTAAAGATGATGAAGAAGAAGGGGTGGAGGAGCATACCTACCTCTTCCTTTTAAAACAACGAGGACTATTATAGAGCCAAGAAGAAACCCTCCAAGGAGGGCAGGTATGACCCAAAACCTGGTAAACATGTTTCTAATAAGGTTACGTGTTTTTGCTGCAGCAAGCCAGGGCATGTTGTGGCTGAATGTCCTGTGAAGAATGAGACTGATAAGAAAAATCACCACTATAAGAATGGCAAGAAGGAGAAGACCTTCAATGCTAAGAAGGAGAAAAATTGGACTGAATCATCCTCCTCAGAGTCAGATGATGAAGATGATGCCTACATTGGGCTGACAAGCTAAATTAGATGAGGAATCTTGCCAGGATCAGCCTGGACCATCTAAGGTAAACTCTCCATCCAATTCTTTATCTAAGTTTAATTATAAGACTGGTTCTAGTTCAAATGCATCTAAATCATGTGATGAAGATGAGTATGAGTTAGAGGAAGATGTCAGTTTAGTTATTGAAAAGTATGGTGTCTTGCTAAATGCTTTCAAGAAAAGCAGGATGCTAGCCAAGAAGCAAGCTAAGGAAATATCCTCCTTTAAGCTTGCTGCTTCACAACATGTAGAAATGTTGGATCTAAAATAAAAAGAAATCAGTGAACTAGAAACCATTTACTTCATTTAGATATTCACCATTGAGTGACAGGAGAACCAAATAATGGACTTGGAAGAATTGCTTTGAAAGGAGAGGAGGATAGTGGCTAGCTACTCCAAGCCTCCTATTCCTTTCAAGAGAGTGGTACTACCAACTTATAGGTATGACCATGAGAGCATCCATGGTCATTGGATGAATGGTAGGCCCACTAGTGATAATAAAGGTGGTTTCCACTATGGTGGAAGATATAACAGAGGGGCAAGTTCCTTCAAGGCTCCCCATGAGTAATGTCAAATGGACCCTTCTGGACCATTTGTTTTTGGAACACCACCTCCTCACTTAAAGGTAAAGCTTGAAAGTATCTAACGTCTACCTAAATCACCTAGAGGGGGGTGAATAGGTGATGTTTGTGTCTTTTTGCGGAATAAAAATTATCTAAAAATTCAAGCACACAAACACAGAGATTTATAGCAGTTCCCCGTATTGGGTACGTCCACTATCCCGCCTTGCCAATCTACCATGAAGGTATAAATTTGCCTACTTCACCATTCTAATATTATCACAATCTTATACCTCGGAGCAACGCTCCAACACCTCGGATAGCAAACTCTCATACACCTCGATCCATAACTGGATCTACAGCTCGATCCACAAACCGAATCTACAAACTCGATTCACAAACGAATCTACAAACTCGATCCACTAACAGATCTACAAATCTCAGCGACAAAGCTCCTACAAAAGTTAAAACAATTTTATAACAATAATACAAGTTCTACTCTTCTAGATCTGAAATCTTCAGGGATCTTCCTTCTTGAAAACTAAAAATCTCAGTGAAGAAGGTTGAGGAAAAAAAACCAAAAAAGCTTGATCTAAAAACTCAAGATCTGACACGATCAAGTAGATGTTGAAGAATCTTTGAATCTTGGATCTGTCGAATTGTTTATCCTTTTGAACCACTGAATCGAGTGAAGAGCGACAGAGAAGAATGAAGATGAAGATGTTGCGGCTTCTCCCAAATTTTTGGAAAGTGGAATGCGATTCTGATTTTTGTAATTTTTATTATTATTAGGGTAAGCGAATCCTCTGAAAGGGCTATTTATAGATCATCGTCTAACAGTCATAAGTCATTAAGGAAAGATCCACGTGGATCATTCATGAGAAACTTAGATTAAATTTGAAATCCCGTTAGAAGATTAAATAAAAATTTTTGCAACTCCATTTCTCAAGAAGAAATAGATTTCTCGAGAAATCATTTGCTTTCTCGAGAAAAGACATGGCTTTCTCGAGAAAAGACTTAACGAAATTTCTTTGAAGTAAAAACATGATTTCTCGAGAAAGATACGATTCATCGAAAAAAGTACTAAGCGCAAATTTAGAACTGAAGAGAGATTTCTCAAGAAGGATATGATTTCTCGAGAAATATGTTGCTTTCTCGAGAAATGGCCTGACCTTTTCAAGAAATTTACTTAACGAAAATTCTTTGGACTGAAGTACTTATTTCTCGATAAAGAACTTGATGTCTCGAGAAATATACTTGGCTTCTCGAGAAACACTTTTGATTTCTCGAGAACTACTTTCCTTTCTAGAGAAATGAACATGGTTTCTCAAGAAATCTTCAGAGCTTTTCTCGAGAAAAGACTTAGAGACAGTTTCAGACAATTTTCCAAGGAGTCTAATGGTTTCTTGAGAACAGCTTGCTTTCTCAAGAAATGTACTTAGAATTCTCTAGAAACAGACTTCAATTTCTCGAGAAATGGACTTAGAAATTTTTCAAACAAAATTTCTTTTCTTCTTTATTGAAGACCAGAAACCCTTCCTTTCTTCCATTTCTTTAGTACTTGAAAATGAAGTGCATCCCGATACAGAGTTTATACATGAGTCAACATCACAGATCACACAACGAGGGATTATATTACATGGTCCTGTGTTGAGTGACTCATTGAAACTGATATTCGTCTATACTTAGCAATAATGACCTGAAGCACTTAACTAATGAATTGCATCAAATACATACTTAATTCATCCTAATCAAGGGTGACTTCACATAAATTTAGGTTATTGTGGATACAATACCCAACAATCTCCCCCTATTTGTTGAAGTCAGAACCTTCTACACTAAGGTGAATTATATCAAGATAATTAAAGAATTAACTAACAAGTAAATTAATATATGTAATGACAGATAAGAAATAATACGATCAACAAAATTCAAAATTAAATATATATAGAGAGAGTTTGTCCATAGGAATATTTTGGTCCACAAAATTCTATACAACTGACAATCATAAAAATATATTGTTGTTGGTACTTTCTATACTTCTTCTCTTGTTGTCTCTCCTGATAACTAAAAGGCTTGGGATAGTACTTTGGGGGTCGAGGAGGAGCAGTAGGATTATTACGACCATATTCACGATCATAAATCCTTCTTTTTGTCAAAGATTTTTCAAAAAGCTCCCACTCCTTGTGATCATGGTGATCATCTTTATTTTCATTAAATTCTACGACCAGCTTCAGAGTATCCAAAATAAGAGACTTATAAGTTGGACTTCAAACTTCAGCAAATTATTGTTCATTCCTCTTATCAGCACCTTGACTAGGGATAGATTTGCCGGCAAAAGCACCATCACCATATTTCCTTTTCTTTTGCACTTGCACTTCAGGAGGTATATCTTGAGGAGACTCTGGCTGCTCAGAAGTCCAGACTTGTGAATAATCTTCAGGAGGAGCTTCATACTGTTCAGGTCCAGGAGAAAAAGTAGGCTTGTAAACATTGGGATCAAGATGTGGAGATGGAGCCTCATTTGGGTCAACTTTAAAATCTGGAAATATTTTGTTGTGCTTCCACACAGTAGTCTAAAAAGGATTTATGTTTACCCCCTTAATCTGCTTTTAAACCCTTGTATTGATCTCTTGCAATTGTTCACATCACTAATTTTACAAATCTTGAATTTTTTGTCTGGATTTTCTTTTACTTTATCCTCCCCCTTTCTGACTTCTACAGTTAGGGTTTCTATGACATCTTCTTTGAATTTTCCAACTTCTTCACAGGTTTTGAAGTTTTGTTGTTCAATCTTCTTAAGTAATTGGATCTAATTATTGGCCATAGTGACTGCTTGATTCATAACTTCACCAACACTTGTGATAGTGTGGTCTAGATCCTTGCCACCAATATTTAGCAATCTTTTGAACTCATCTGTATTACTTTGACTATAAGAAAATCCTCTACTCATCTCTTTTTCAAAAGCAGTTACTTTTCCAGTTACCTCTTTGAGAGACTTATCAAAGTACTCTCTTTGCTTCATAAACATGGACTTAATTTTAACAAAAAAGGTATCTTCAGGAATGTCTTCAGCTGGAGGTGGAGGAGTTATTGCTGGATTGGTCCAGACTGAGATTTCTTCAATTATAACTACACTTTTGCCTTTTTGGGCAGAATTCATTACATCCCCTTCCTCCCCAAGAATGATTGGTAAAGAGAAATCTAAGTTCTTGAGAAGAGGGTCTGCTGGTTCTGGAGTAACTGCATCCTCATCAGAAAGTAACAACACATTCTCCCCCTCACTTTGTGCCTAGGATGAGAAGCTTCTGGGGTCCCTTTAGGAGTCTATTCAGGGATCTCTACAGGAATCTTTTCAGGAGACTTTTCAGGAGTCTTTTCAGGAGAGATGAACAGGGGATCATCTGAAGTTAGATTTTCTATCATTTTGTCAATGTCAGCTATAGTAGTATCCATTTCAGCATCATCAAGATTTCTTGATCAGAAGAAGAATAGACATCCATACCTGAGCCACCATCATGCATAGAGGTGCTCTTCTCAAGATCATATTAAGCTTGGCTTTCCTTTTCCACTACCACATTATGAGAAACAACTTCCTCTACAACAAGATCTTAAGGAACATCTGAGTGAAATTCTATTTCTGGTACCTCAGCTTGCTGAACTTCTTCATGAACTGAAGGAGCAAGCTCCCCCTCAGCAGCTGCACCAGATGTGCCAACTGTATCAGTATGAAAGGGAGATGGGGTCCTATCCTCAACAACTACTATCCTTGGAGCTGGTGGAGCCTATCCAGGCCTTAGAATTCTAATTTCCTATTTGCTGATGGAGGAGATATTGACTTTCTTTAGGTGGTGAATGGACACACATTTGGACAATTCAAAGATTTCAGAATGCAGTTGATTTTGATAAAGAGAAATACTTCTAACAAAATTTGGTGCCTTCATGCTTTCCTTAATTTTGACAAACAACATATGTCCCCATTGGAATTTCTTTCGACATACCACAGCTGTCATCATGCAGAAAAAATCAAAGGATATATAACCAAGTGAACCAATTTTGTAGAGTATGACTTTTCCTAGAATGTCGAACAGCAGCTTGCTCTCGTCATTCATATTTTGTCTGCAAATGGAAGTAGTTGATTGGGAGAGACCACGGAAGGATAGAGCTCTAGAATAATCTGGTTCTTCCAAGGAGACTTCTTCATCTATGGAGGGCAATCTCAGAAACTCTGTTAAGGTGGATGCTTCATCTTGATCTTCAAGTCTTTGATAGAACTTTTCAATAATTTCCCAGACCTTTTAAGTTTGGCATTTCTAAAGAACTCTCCTACCTCTAGAATCAGTACTTTGCACAGATGCACAAGGATGAAGGTGAGGTTGGCTGATTCAAGAAGTAGAATAACATTCCGGAAATCATCTGAAATATCTTCAATACCTGATCGAAAGAACTCACGACCCATGCAAATATTTGTAGTAGGAGCCATCAATTGAGAAGAATGAAATTTTTTTGAATTTTTGGAAAAGAATCGATGGAGTTTGTGTGAAGAACGACGGTGACCTTCGGCGAAACTGAAACATCTTTCTCGGGAAAGGGCTTTTTTGAATTAGTGGATTTGGATATTTTATGGATTTATCTATTTATATAAAATTTATAATTTTGAAGAATTACAAAAAGCGTACCTGGGAATGGAGGTTCAAATGTTTCAAAAGGTTTGGTAAGCAGATTTAGGCATTTCTCGAAAATTCCATAGGTTTCTCGAGAAAACGATTTAAGGTTCCCGAGAGATCTGATATTTCTCGAGAAATTAGTATGTTTCCCGAGAAATATGTTTTTCTCGAGAAATATGTATGCATCCCAATAAATCTGATATTTCTCGAGAAGTCCAATATTTTTTCGAGAAATCCGGTATCTTTCTTTAGAAATATAAGTTGTTTCTCGAGAAATCCAATACTTTTTTTGAGAAATCCCTGAAGTTCTCCAAGAAATCAATTTTTCAGCTTTGAAATTTTTTTTAGTAAGAATTCTCTTGAAATCTTTTGAGTAGCCGATGCTGAATCTTCTCTTGACTTCAAATATGAGTTTTTCAGGAATCCATGTTGAGCATACCAAGTTCTGTCTTGAAGAAGGAGAACTTGGCCTCGTTCAGCAGCTTCGTGAAAATATCCGCAACCTGATTGTCTATAGGGACCAAGCAGAGGGTTATGTCCTTGTTCTCCACATGCAATCGGATGAAATAGTAAAGTACCCCGATGTGCTTGGTACGATTGTGGGAAATTAGATTGTTTGCGATAGCTATTGCACTAGATGAGTCGCAATACATCGGAATTTCTCTGAACTTCAAATTAAAATCTTCGAGTTGATTTCTGATCTATAGAAGCTCAACTACCTGAAGAGATATACTCTAACTTTGCAGTAGATGTTGCCATACAATTCTGCTTCTTACTACTCTAAGAAATAAGCCGTCTTCCGAGGAATTTGCACTTCCCAAAAGTGCTTTTTCTATCATCCGAGCAACCTGCAAAATCAGCATCTGAAAATCTAATTAGCTCAACATCATTACTTCTTTGGGTACCATATGCCAAGATTGGGTGTACCCTTAAGGTATCTTAAAATCCACTTTACAGCAACATAATGAGATTCCTTAGTGTTCACCTGATATCTAACACAGACAAATGTTGAAAACATTATATCTGGTCTACTGGCAGTCAAGTAGAGCAAGGATCCAATTATGCTTTTGTACTTGGTTTCATCAAAAGGTTTCCCTTTCTCATCGTTGTCTAGAGACACAGTTGAACCCATTGGAGTCCTCATAAGGGTTGCGATCTCCATTCTGAATTTCCTAAGAAGCTCCTTGGTGAACCTCGTCTGAGAGATGAAAAATCCATCTCCAGATTTCTTCACCTGAAGTCCTAAGAAATACCTCAACTCTCTCATACTGCTCATTTGAAACATCCCTTGCATCAGTTTGAAAAACTTTTTGCAAAGTTTGTCTTCTGTAGAGCCAAATATGATGTCGTCGACATAGATTTTCACTAGAAAAATCTTGCCTTTAACTTCCCTAAAAAATAATGTCCATTCTATCTTTCCCCTTGTCAACTTGTTCTCAAGAAGAAAGTAGACAATGTCTAATACCAAGCTCGGGGAGCTTGCTTTAACCTGTATAAAGCTTTATTTAAAAAATAAACATGTTCAGGGAATTTAGAATTGACAAAACCTGGGGGTTGCGCTACGTATACTTCCTCTTGATATTCCCGTTAAGGAATGCTGACTTTACGTCCAATTGGTTGACTGTGAAGCCTTTGAGTGTAGCATATGCAAGTGTAGAAAATGGAAAAAAGAGGTAAATAAACCGCAAATTTTATTTCTCCAAAAAGATAAAGATTACTAAGGTATGTCCCCTTATTTATAGAAACTGGGGGAGGAGAGAGAGATTTACAACAAATGATGTGGGACTAAATACAAGCTGTGCGGCTTATTCGGTTTGACAAGACCAAACCGCCAACTATACAAGAAATAATACAACAAACTACAAAGTCGCAATCTCCCAGAGTCAGCCTCTCGAACTGACCGCCTAACCGTCTGGTGCAAGTTGTCGTACTACAACCACGGTCAGACCACTGCGGCTTTAAGAAGACCGCTATACTTTGCAAGACCGCTGCGGCTTCAAGCAGACTGTTAGAACAAAAAGACCGTTGCGGTTATATACCAGGCTGCCCGAACACTCCAAACTTTAACACTCCCCCTCAAGCTGGAGCATATATATCAACCATGCCCAGCTTGCTACAGAACTCCTCAAATGGAGTAACTTGTTTGGTTAAGAAGTCAGCTAGTTCTCTTTCTGATGTAACAAAAGGAGTGCACACCTGATTCTTCAAAATCTGCTCTCTAATGAAATGGCAATCAACCTCAATATGCTTTGTTCTCTCATGAAAGATAGGATTCCTTGGAATATAAATGGTGGATTTGTTATCACATTACATAGGAAGAGGATGGTCATAGACTTCTCCCAAGTCAATCATAAGCATCCGTAGCCATTTTAACTCGCAGGTACTTGAGGCCATGCTCATATATTCTGCTTCAGCACTTGATCTTGAAACCACTGCCTGCTTCTTCTTTTCCAGCTAACCAGGTTTCATCCTACAAAAGTGCAAAAACCTGATGTAGACTTTCTATCCTCCTTGTTATCAGCATAGATGACATCAGAATATGCGTCAATCTTCAAATGACCATTCTTCTGAAACAATAAGCCCTTTCCTAGAGACCCTTTCACATACTCCAAAATTTTCATGGCAGAGCGTAGATGACACTCTCTAGAACTTTTCATAAACTGACTCACCTTCCCAACTGCTTAACAGATATCTGGTCGAGTAACAGTTAGATATATAATTCTGCGTACAAGTCGCATGTACACAGTGAAATCTGGGAGAAGAGGAGAATCATTAGTCCAGCCATTATCATCACCAACAGTCATCGGGCAACGAGCACGTTTTGTGCCAAGAAGACTTGTCTCCTTTAGGAGATCTAGCACATACTTCCCCTGTGAAAGAACCACCGAGGTCCTCTTTCGTGAAATCTCAATTCCCAGGAAGTACTTGGGCAGTCCCATATCCTAGAGACAAAGTGTTGTCGAAGATGTTGTTTTGCTAGATCAACGCCCTCCTTATCATCACAAGTCAAAAGAATATCATCAACGTAGATAACAAGAACTACAAGGACTTTAGTAGTATTGCGTATAAATAAAGAATGACTAGCGGAGCTTCGACTGAACCCAATAAGAGAAACAACTTCACTAAACTTTTCTAACCAGGCTCGAGTACTCTGCTTTAAACCATAATTCACCTTCCGAAGCTTGCACACCTGAGACTCCCCCTAAGCAACATACCCAGGAGGTTGCTCCATATATACCACCTCTTGCAATTACCCATAAAGGAATGAATTCTTAACATCCAACTGAGACATTTCCCAATCTCTATTAACAACCACAGAGAAAAGAATATGGATAGTGATGATGCAAGCAATAGGAGAAAAAGTATCGAAGAAATCCATCACATATGTCTGAGTAAACCCTTTAGCAACAAGCCGCGCCTTATACCGTTCAACAAATCCATCTGGAAGATAATTAACGACAAAGACCTACCGGCATCCAACCACATCAACGCCCAGAGGTGGTGGAACAAGAGTCCAAGTGCCTCTCTCAGTTAAAGTTCTAATTTCTTCATCCATAAAAGCCTTCCACTGAGGAAGAGCAAGAGCTTCTGATACATTTTTTGAATGGTAGTAGAAGAAATAGCAAGAGCAAAATGCTTGCAGTTGGGGAAAGCTGAGCATAGGAGACCACCGCACCAATCAGATACTGACTACATTGGCGAACTCCCTTTCGCAGGGCAATTGGAAGATCGAGGTCACTGCTGACTAGAGGAGGCAATGTACTGGCAGAAGATAGAAGAGACTCCGGAACAGGCACAGAGGGTTCTAAGGGTAACCCATCAGGTTCAAGAGAAAGAGATGGAGCAACAGGAGGAGATGCTGAAAGAACCATCTCTAGCGCAAGTGCTGAGAGAATAGGTAGGGAAGGAGAAGTATTAGCTGGTACGAGAAAAGAAGGAGAGGAGAAATATGGAGTATCTTCAAAGAAGGTAACATCTGCAGAAACATACTATTTGCGCAGGAGAGGATCAATACATTGATACCCTTTTTGAGTAGGACAATAGCCATTGAATATGCATTTAACTGATCGGGGAGAAAGTTTGTCCCGTCCAAGAGAAGGGACGTGAACGAAGGTAGTACAACCAATGGCTTTAAGGGGAAAATAAAATTTTTCGACCTCTGGATAAAAGACTAAAATAGGAGTCCTGCCCTGAATAACAGGCGAGGGAATACGGTTAATGAGATAGCAAGCAAGAAGAACAACATGACCCCAATAAGACCGAGGGACATTCATTTGCAAAGAAAGACTGCGAGCAACTTCCAAAAAATGACGATTCTTGCGTTCAGCAATGTCATTCTATTGAGAGGTATATGGACAACTTGTTTGATGAATCAAACCCTTGTTCACACAAAACGAAGAGAACTGATGGCTGACATATTCTTTGGCATTATGAGTTCAAAGAATCTGAATGGGCCCACTAAACTGTGTGAAGATCTCATGATAAAAAGTAGTGACTACAGAGAACAGTTCAGAACAATCCTTCAAGAGATACAGGCAAGTGCATCTGGAGAAATCATCAATAAATATGACAAAGAACAAGCTTTCGCGACAAACAGAAGCAATCGGAGAAGGACCCCAAATGTCAGAGTAAACAAGCTTAAAAGGATGCGAAGAACAACACCTCGTTCGAGCTGGGAAAGAAGAGCGATGATGTTTGCCCAACTCACAAGCTTCACAGTTCAAAGGAAAATCATCGAAAGGAAGGTCTGGAAAAAGTTGATGAATGAGGCGAGAAGGAGGATGACCAAGACGACGATGCCACAACTAAACTGAGTAAGAAGCAGAAAGAGTAACAACATTATCAAGATAAAACAAGACACCACGAGCAGTACCCGTAGTACTCGTAGCCTTAGAAATAGAATCAGAGAAAGAACAAGTGGTTCTAGTAAAAGTAACTGTGTAACTTAACTGTGTGCAAAGAGCATGAATAGATAGTAAATTGCATGGGAAAGTAGGGACATAAAGAGTGTCCTTTAATAGCAAAGATGAAGAGAGATGCACAGTGCCAATACCATGTACAGGCGTTGAGGTCCCATCAACAACAACATGAGATAACCTATTTGTCTCAAGCAAAGAGTAAAACAAATGAGAGTTACCAGTCATGTGACAAGTGGCACCAGAGTCAATAAGCCACTTATCATAGGAGACTGCAAGAACACGAGTAGTAGAAGAGAGAAGGGAAGTCATTTGAAAGAAGAAGCCGGAAAGCAATGAAGAAGAAAGAGAGACCAAGGAGACCGCCCGGTCAAAGATACACAAACCAGCGGCTAGAAGAAGCCACGACAAGAAGGGCTGGAAGAGTGGAAGAAACTAGACCAAGGGGCCGAAACTGTAGTGGGTAAAGAAACGTCAGCGAGAAATGAGAAGAGGAGAAGCACGCGAACAAGGAAAAACAAGCCTCCCGGTCTCAGTGTCATAACACCAGCAGTAAAAAAGTTGCGACCGAAAGGCAGAAAAGCCGCGCAAGAAGAAGGAATAGACAGAGACCGCGCAAACACGATGCAAACCGTACGAACAAAAAGAATAAAGTTGTGCGGTGTAAAAAAGACAAAATGATCAAGAATAAGTTGCAGAAGGAGACGGAGATTGCACGGTCACGGTGTCAACACACCAGCGACAAAGAGCAAGCCGCGACCAAAAATACGGACTCACACAAAAGAAGAGACAAGTTACTAGCAAAGAAGCAGCAAGAAGAGAAAAGAGAATGAGGCCGCCCGGTCAAGGCGGAAACACACCAGCGGCAAAGAAGAAATCATGACCAAAGGCGAAACTTGCAACAGAGAAGAGAAAACACGGGAAGAGAAACCACGCGGTTAGCAAGGGAAGCCGGGCGAACAAAAATGCCCGGGAGGAAGCAAGACGCAAGCACTGGGATAAGCAAGGGAGGGAAGGGAAAAGAAAGAAGGCGGATAAACTGGATGAAGCTGGTGGAAGAGGCCGCGTGATTATAACAACAGACCACGATTTTCTTGAAGCAAGGGATCGGTTTCCTCTGATACTATGTAGAAAATGGACAAAAGATGTAAATAAACCGCAAACTTTTTTGCTCTAAAAAGATAAAGATTACAAAGGTATGGCCCCTTAATTATAGAAACTTGATGAGGAGAGAGATTTACAACAAACGATGTGGGACTAAATACAAGTCGTGTGGCTTATGCTGTTTGACATGACCAAACCACCAACTATACAAGAAATAAAACAACTAACTACAAAGTCGCAATCTCCCAGAGTTAGCCTCTTGAACAGACCGCCTGACCGTCTGCTGTAAGTTGAATGACTACAACCACGGTCAGACCGATGCGACGTCAAGGAGACCGCTACACTTTGGAAGATCGCTGCAGTATCAAGCAGACCACTGGAACAAATAGACCGCTGCAGTTAGAGACCAGGCCGACCAAACACTCCAAACTTTAACAACAAGAAACAATCTGATCGCCTCGAACCGAGCCACTGGAGTAAATGTCTAGTCGAAGTCGATCCCCTCTTCTTGTCTATAACCTTGTGCTACAAGTTTGGCTTTGTTTTTGATAATTGCTTCGTGTTTGTCCAGCTTGTTACTTAATATCCACTTGGTGCAAATCACGTTCTGTCCCATTGGCTTGGGCACTAGCTCCCAGATTTTGCATCGTTCAAATTGGTTGAGCACCTCTTATATTGCCATGATACAAGAGGCATCTTTGTTCGCTACCTCGAACTTCTTTGGTTCAACCTGAGAAAGAAAGCTGAGATGAAAAATTTCATTAGCTATATCTCGTCTGGTTCTAACGCCATCGCCTGGCTCTCCAATGATCTTATCAGCTGGGAGATCTCTTAGGTGTTTGAGCCCTAGGATCCTTTCTGTCCCTCCAATAGGCTCTGCAATATCCTTTGCCGCCTCTATAGGTTGAGGCAATTCTTCCTCTATGGATTCTTCATCGACCAAGCCTGGATCGACGAGCTTGATCGAGCTTGGAGCTTCTTCCTTAACAGCTTCATCCATGCTTAGCTCCTTGAACTTGGTACCTGCATCTACACTAATAACACTAGATGAGCTTCTATAAAGCATGCTAGTCTCATCAAATACAATATTTATTTACTCTACTACCACCAGAGTTTTCTTATTGAAAATCCTATATGCCTTACTATGGCTACTATATCCTACAAAAATACCTTCGAAACACTTTTCACTAAACTTTGTGCAGTAATACTTCCCATTATTAAGTACAAAGCATTTACTTCCAAAGATTCTAAAGTAGGACACAGCCGGTTTTCTTCCCTTCAATAACTCATAGGGGGTATTACAATAGCTTTTGTTGATGAGTGCTCTTTTTTGCACGTGACAAGCCGTGTTGATGGCTACAACCTAGAAGTACTCCGGAATTGAAGTCGATTCAACATGGTTGTATATGCTTTAATTAAGGTTCTATTCCTTCTCTCAGAAACTCCATTTTATTGTAGAGTGTGTGGGGAGTACAACATATGAAAGATACCTTAGATTTCACAGAATTTTTTCATGGCACAAGACTCAAACTCTTTTTCGTGGTCACTTCTGATTTTGACCAATGAGCAGTCAAATACATTCTGAATTTGCCGGACAAAATTAGTGAAAGAATCGATGGTGTCTGACTTGTGTTTCAGAAAGAACACTGAAGTGAAACGCGAGTAGTCTTCAGCAATCAATAATGTATAGACCTTACCTCCTAAGCTGTGAATCAGCATAGAACCGAATAAGTCCATATGAAGCAAGTATAAGCTTCGTGAAGAATCTTTTTCAGCAATACCGTTGAAGGTATCCCGTGTCTGCTTACCTATTTAACATAAGTGACATGGACTCTCTTTAAGGCACTTAATGCTGGGGGCATCACGCACTAAGTTGTGAGAAAATATCATATTTAAGGTTTTGAAATTAATATGTGCTAATCTCTTGTGTCATTGGTCACAAAGAGAAGGACTATCTTTTGCAATAAAATATACTGGGGTAGAATTTTCTCAGCAAAGGAAATTTAGACAGAAAATATTTCTGCTCTTAGTGCCTGTTAAGACTGTCTCGAAATTTAAAGACGACTTTATAGAACACTTGTCCTTGCAGAACTCAACAATGTAGCCTTTGTCACATAGTTGACTTATGCTTATGAGATTATGGTGTAATCCTTCAACATAAGCCACGTTTGTGAAAGAGAATACGCCATTGGAAATCATACCGTAACCTTTTGTCATTCCCCTGTTTAAATCTCCAAAGATGACTTTTGGTCCGTCATTGACTGGGGTATAATCACGCAAAAGGCTTCTTTGTGACAGTCATGTGTCGAGAGCAACCACTGTCTAAATACCAGATAAGAGTTCTATTGGCATTTGGACATACCTGAAAAAATAGATCATTTTACCTTAGGAACCCAAACGTATTTGGGTCCTTGGTTCCTGGTGAACTTACCACAACTAGGAACATTAACTTTACAGGTGGTCTGTCTCGCATAGCTAACCCGTGGGGTTATAAAGTTAGCGGGGTTGTACCAGCAATCTACTCCAAAGTGACCAAATTTACCGCAACACCAATAGTCAAATCTGTTGTACTTCCTATTGTACTCCTACTTTACCTTTTGGAGCTGAGGTCTAGCAGGGGCAGCATTCTTTCTAGTGGAGGCCTCCTGGTTGAAACATACACAGGAGATCCCCATCTCTTTAGCCTTAGGCACATCAGTTTGGGCTTTTGTGCCTTCTTAATGTTATGGCCATGAACATATGGACTATAACTCTTCATAAGCTGCTTTGAACACGCTGGCACCAAAGTTATAGGGATGGGTCCATCCCTGATATATATTCCTAGGCTCTACATGAGTAGGCCGGGCATGATGACCATAGGACGACTCATGGTAAAACTTGTTCGTCGGGAAGATTACTTTCCTGAATGAAGGTTGTCTCATGGGTGCCTTCCCCTTTTCTTTGGCATTACCCTTATTGGCAGCCTTACCCTTTCCACCGATGTGGCCAAGACCACTACCATTCTTATGAGTTGAAAACTCATCAATGAGAGGGAGAATAGTTTTCGGCTTGGAGAAACTCTCAACAAGTTTTCTCTCCACTGTGAGCTTTTCTTCCAGCTCATCAAGATATTTTTCCTTCAGATTTAATGTCTTAGTGGACCCCTTAAGTTCCTCTTTCAAGGAGTGGACTTCATCTCCGAGAGGAAGTAATTGTGCAATTTCTTCCTTCAGATTTTCTTCCACTATCTTGAGGGAGGCAATCTCTTTTACCTTCTTACGGACTACCATACGAAATTTGTCGAAAGCCTTTAATAAGTGCTCGTGCTGAGCCATCAATTTTGATTCATCCTTATCAGAAGAGTAGTCTTCATGACCATTAGAGGACATTTCAGATTCTGAGATAATAGTGTCCGAGTTTACCTTCCCATGGTACTCTGAGTCGCCCACTTCCTCGTTAGATTGGGCCATAAGCCCGAAGTAAGATTTTTTGTTTTCAGAGATCGACTCACTCGGGTCACTGTCATTGAGAGTCTTTGACTTTTATGCGACGAAGCTCTTTTCTTCTTTCTTCTTCCCTTTAACTGATATCTTGTAACACCCCTACCCATTACGTGCAACACAGTAAAAGGTTCAGCCGGGGCCCCACACCATGTCTTACAAACAGGCGGAAAAGCTACTAAGTAATACAAAATACGCATCCTATCACAGAGCATTCTAGCGGAAGTTTAAAGGGTTGCAAGAATGAACTCAAACATCAACACAGGAGTCCACAGCTAAACCAAACATGCCATAATATAAAACCACAAGTACGGCCTTATGGCCTATTACAAGTGTTACTCTTTATACAAGAAGGTATCTTCCATACATCGGCACGCAGGCCGGCCACACATGAGTTCTTACACAAGGTACAAAAATAGCCTTCAAGGGCTAGCACTCAGCAGCATCAGCTTAGGGTCTTCCACCCTCGTCCCTGCTTGGCCCTTCTTGACCTGCACGCAAAAGATCCACCAAGCAGTGGCAAACAAAGCAACGGTCAGCATTGGGCTGACCATTTATAACGACCCTGTCCCTGGTACGGGACAGCGAAATTCCATCCCTGCATAGCACTTATATTCAATCAAAATGGTATGCTTTAGCACATCATACTTGTACGCCCGTACAAGTCATCATCCATCACAAACGTCGGCACGACGGCCTGACCTTCCGTGCTCTCAGGGCACATTATCGGTGTACCGGAAAACCAGGGTCCCACCACCGTTCAGAGGTCCCAGACATGACGGCAATTTGTGAGCATTCCAATCCTCCATGGCTCACATAGCCGGAGCGATTCTCATTCTGTGATCCTAACAGGGCCTTAAGCACCCCACGGTTAGACAACCAGAACGCGGGTACAGATCAGCCTTTCCCGTAGCTCACATACGTCAGACGTCGATCCGGACTGACACGGGTACAGCTTTACCTTGCCCGTTCGCCACACAGGCTTTTCCACAGTTGCAGCCCCACCGGCTCAACAAGTAGTATTCACAACTACAAGGGTTGAGATCACACAGCATCAACCCATCCACATACTATCCTACTACAGCAAGTTGCAGGTGTCCACCAAGAACATCACACGCATCACAATAATACTAAGTCTTGCTCTGGTATGCATACAATCATCACCACTCCAGACCAATCCTGTAAAGATGGCTTCACACAGCATGCCTACCCGTACTTATCGCTTCCGGGACTACTCCAATAAGAATCAAGGGATGGAGTTCAACATCCCAAGAGAATTCAACTCTACCTTTGTAGAGGATTCATGCATATGCACAAAAGGAAGGATTTCACAAATCCAAGGAGGAAGTCGTTACCCTTGGAGGACGTTTTGGAGCCATGGCAAGCACTGCTTGGAGCTCTGCCTTCCCGAATATGTCCTCCGATCGCGAATCCGAGCTTGGACTAGCTGGATCTCCCTTTCCTTCCTCCTTCTTCTTCTTCCTTCCTTCTTCCTCTTTCCTTCTCTCACTTAAGAAGATAAAGTGAGGAAAAGCTTGCTGGTTCGGGGTCTTAAAGAGGCTGGAAAAACTGAAGACCACCAGATCTGGAAAGAGGGAAACAAACGGCCGAGATCTTCAGAAAAAGTCAATTTCGGCCCTGACACGCCCTGTGACACGCCCGTGTCACAGGCCGTGTCCCTTAAGCGGCCCTTAAGCGGCAAAGAACCGCCTCACTACACGGGTTGAACACGTCCGTGACCACCGCCTATCCTGACACGGCCTGAGACACGCCCGTGTCTCTGGCCGTGTCGCCTCTCTCGACGAATCTCGTCGATCGCCGAGAATAGTCTCGCCGATCGTCGACACAATCTCGCCGATCGTTGAGAAGGACACGCCCTGTGACACGCCCGTGTCACAGGCCGTGTCGCCTCTTCTCGTCGATCGTCGATCACAATGCTCAACGATCGTCGAACGCGCGACCTGCCGTAACCCGAGGATGACACGCCCGTGTCTCAGGCCGTGTCACTCCAAAAACACCCTAAACCCAACTTTGAAACTTACTCGAGACCAGCTCGAGTATTTGCTTGACACGCCCTGGGACACGCTCGTGTCCCAGGTCGTGTCACTTGGCCTGAAAACCAAAACTGGGTTTTGGGGTATTACAATCTCCCCTCCTTGCAGAAAATTTTGTCCCGAAATTTGAATGACGGAAAACTCGATAAAGTCTATATTTCTTGATTATTACACGGTCTAAAACATAACAGCTTACAAAAATAACTCGGGAAATTTTGTCCACATGGTTTGCTCACGCTCCCAAGTAAGCTCTTCTCGGCCACAATTATCCCACCAGACTTTGACCATCCCGATTGTTTTGTTCCTCAATTGCTTCTCGGCGGCATCTTCAATCCGAATGGGCCTAACCTTTGTAGTTAGTCCACTATCGACTGATACTCGATCTGCAACTATCACTTGCAACGGTTCTTTTATTGCTCTCCGCAGCACCGATACATGAAACGCATCATGTAAACTACTTAACTCAGGTGGTAGCAGTAACCGATAGGCTGCCTCACCGACGCATTCAATCACCTCAAAAGGTCCTAGATACCTCGGGCTCAACTTTTTCAGACGTCGTATCCTGGACACACCTTTAAAAGGCTTGATATTTAGATATGCACAATCACCCACCGCAAACTTTACGTCCCGATGCTTGGCATTATAATATTTGGCATGCTTATCTTGACCAATTAACAAACTTTCACGAATTGTACGTCCCGTTTCATGCATATCAGTCACATCTTGCCGCTTGAAAAGCTTCGTTTCACCCATCTCCGCCCAAGATAACGGTGTGCGGCACTTCCTGCCGTACAAAGCTTCGAAAGGGGCCATCTGAATGCTGGCCTGATAACTGTTTTTATAGGCAAATTCAATCATGAACAAATGATCTTCCCAGTGACTTCAAAAATCTAGCGTACACATCCGGAGCATATCTTCCAACGTCCTGTTGGTTCTTTCAGTTTGACCGTCCGTCTGGGGATGAAAGGCTGTACTGAAATGCAACTTTGTGCCCAACAGCTGATGAATTAGCCTCCAATCTCCTGATGTGAAGCGTCCATCTCGATCGCTCACAATGCTACGGGGAATTTCGTGCAACCGTACGATTGAATCTACGTACATTTTAGCCAACTTGTCGACTGGATCATCTCTTCGCTTTGGAATAAAATGAGCAACTTTTGTTAATCGATCCACAATCACCCAAATCGCATCATTACCCCGCTGAGATCTCGGCAATCCATGCACGAAGTCCATGGAAATATCATAAAATTTCCACACTGGGACCGGTAGTGACTTCAGGAATCTCCCTGGCCTTTGGCATTCCGCTTTCACCAGAGCACATGTATGGCACTTAGCAACATAACGTGCCATATCTTTCTTCATACCCGGCCACCAGAAGTTCTTTTTCAGATCTTTATATATTTTTGAACTTCCAGGATGAATCGAATACCTTGAAAAATGGGCTTCGTACATGATTTCTTCACGAAGATTTTTCTGACAAGGAATACATAATCATCTTTTCTCCAAAGTCCATTGTCACAAGAAAACCGAGAGCTCTTAGTCTCCGCTGCATAATGCTGCAAACTATCATCCAATTCCGTCGCTTGGCGGACCCTATCCATTAGTTCATACTGTACCTCTGTCCAATTCAAACACATGGTCGCAGCAGTGTTTTTCTCCACACAAGTAATATCCATCCGTTCTAGCTCGTGGATCAACCGTTCATCATGGTATGACAACCAATTTTCCCTTGCCAGAGTCCTACGACTCAGGGCATCTGCAACTACATTCCCTTTACCAGGGGTGTAATGAATTTGGAAGGTATAATCACCAAGAAATTCCATCCACCTTCTCTGTCGCATATTTAAGTCTTTTTGCTTTAAGAGATATTTCAGACTCTTGTGGTCTGTATAGATATCCACCTTTACACCATATAAATAATGACGCCACAACTTAAGTGCAAAGATGACTACGGCCAATTCCAAATCATGGACTGGATAGTTCCTCTCATGGGCTTTCAATTGGCGCGAACCATATGCTATCACCTTACAACGTTGAAGGAGAACACAGCCTAAGCCGCTACCCGATGCGTCACTGTACACCTCAAAATCATCTATGCCACAAGGTGTTGTCAAAATTGGGGCCATAGTCAACCGACTCTTTAACGCTTCAAAAGCTCGTGCACACTCAGGCGACCAAACGAACCTTTGTTCTTTCCTTGTTAGGGTAGTGAGAGGCAATGCTATTCGTGAGAAATTTTCCACAAAACTCCTGTAGTAGCCCGCAAGTCCAAGGAAACTCCTGACTTCGGCTACCGACAAAGGAACAGGCCACTCCTGCACAGCAACAATCTTGGCAGGATCCACGATAATGCCTTCTCCACTAACTACAAGACCCAGAAAAGCCACGGATGACAACCAGAAATCACACTTAGTAAACTTGGCATAGAGCTTATTTTCCCTCAGGGTTTGCAATCCCATATTCAAATGATTTGCATGCTCTTCTCTGGATCGGGAATACACCAGGATATCGTCAAAAAAGACGATCACAAAGAGATCCAAATATTGCTTCAACGTTCTGTGCATCAAATCCATAAACACTGAAGGTGCATTAGACAATCCAAAGGGCATCACTGTGAACTCATAATGCCCGTAGCGTGTGCCAAACGCCGTTTTGGGTATGTCACTTTCCCGAACCCTCAGCTGATAATAACCTGATTTCAAATCCAGCTTAGAATACACCGAAGAGCCCACTAGCTGATCAAACAAATCATCTATCTGTGGGATCGGATACTTATTTTTCTCTGTCAGCTTGTTCAGTTCTCGATAATCTATGCATAGACGCAAGCTTCCGTCCTTCTTGTTCACAAAGAGAACCGGCGCACACCAAGGTGACTGACTTGGCCTTATAAAACCTTGATCTAGTAATTCTTGCAACTGAACCTTCAGCTCCGCCATTTCCTTTGGCGCTACACGATAGGGGGAACGGGCCACAGGTTTTGCACCCGGTACCAGTTCTATCGTGAAGTCAATTTCTCTTTGGGGTGGTAACCCCGGAAGGTCTTTTGGAAACACATCCAGGAATTCCGACACAATAGGTACCTCATTCACACTAGCCTTTGGCTCTACCTCTGCTACTAGCGTGAAGAACAACTCGGCACCAATTCTCACGGCCTTCCGAACTTGCAGAGCGGATATCAACATCTCATTTATCCCCTACATGCCGCTAAACCGTATTTCTTGGTCGGTCTTCTGCCCCAACATAACTTTCTTAGATTTACAATCAATGCGAGCATGCTGCTCTGACAACCAATCCATACCGAAGATTATGTCGAATTCCGAAATCGGCAGCACAAGTGCGTCGAATCCGAAGTCCCAATTTCCTATTTTTCCTTCTACACACCCAGACTGATCCGCGCACAAAACACATCCGTTAGGTAAAAGTACCTTCAAACTTTCTGTCGTGCCTCTTATCGGCGCGCCAACACGAGATTCGAAATCCTTTGAAAGAAACGAATGTGACGCACCAGTATCAAACAGTGCTCGTGCCGGATGATCCCAAATTAGGACGAAGCCTAACATAGCAACAGCACAATAAACACTAAAAAAAGCAGCACTACACAAAGGGAAAATAACTAAGAGATCGCGTGCACCTGTGACGACGTCGGCTTGCTTAATGGCCTCCTATTGTCGCAGATTGAAAACTCGAGGCTGCACATGCGAAGCAGAAGACTCCGCCACCGCCTTCCCTTTTTCCGCATAGGACGCACCCGGCTTCTTGTCACCTTTCGGAGGACCAACCCGACAGTCCCGAGCAAGATGTCCCGGCTTGCCACATGTATAGCAAGTGCGGGATTCATAGCCCGACGACGCTTCCGAAGTAACTGATGAAGGAGCTTGCCCAGAACGTCTGGACTTCTTACCCCATTTCTTTCGAAATCCACTTCTCTCCGGACGCGGCGGTTTGAACTCCGGTTTTGCAGCAGTCAAAGATCCTTTAGACTATCCTCGCTTCAAATCTGCTTCCAATGCCCTCGCGGTGAAGACCAGAGCTTGAAATCCCTGATTTACGGAACTCGAGAGTAAATGCCGCAACTCATCCCGCAGTCCCGCATAAAACTTACTTGTCTTGCGCTCTTCCTCAGCAAAGATAGCGCCCGTATAACGCCACAACCGCGTGAACTCATGCAGATACTCATCCACGCTGCTCTCCTTTTGCGTCAACCGCTGAAACTCCAATTCCAAAGCAATCTGTTGCTGCAACGACAAATGCTTGCCCAAGAACAACCGAGAGAACTCGTCCATAGAGACTCCCGTCAACTGTCTGCCTGCCAAGTAGTGCAGCTCGACCTCATCCCACCACAACCGAGCTTCTCCTTCAAGAAGAAAAGTGGCTAACGTGACTTTCTGTTCCTCCTCAACCCGAAGGGCGGTCAAGATGCGCTTGATCCGAGCAAGCCAATCCTCTAATTGAGCTGGGGAACCCGCCCCGGTAAATGTCGGAGGATGAAAGCTCATAAACCGCTTCAGTTGCTGATCTGCGGCACGCTGATCAACCGCTATGCCCGCCGGTTCCTGACGCACTGCCACAGGCACGGAGAGCCTCAGGCCGAGCTTTCCCTGCCTGCTGTGCATTCATCACCGCAAGGACCGTTTCTGTAATCAAACGTACAGTTTCAGCTGTTGGAGGAGGGGTGGGCACCTCTGCCGGTGCTGCATTCTCAACAGAATGCTAAGATTCTGACTGACCTGCAACACTTCGCGTCACCTATATGTGTAAAACCACACAATTCAGCGACAAGCCACACAACAAACAGTCAAAATAAACACACAAGTGTAACACACCAGTGCATTGCAATCCTATGTGGACATGTTTGAGTTCAATTTTATACACTCACACACGAGCGCGACACCCCACAAAAGAATTCATCCACGAATTCAGAGGAGGGAACCAAGGAATCTGATACCAATTTATAACACCCCTACCCGTTACGTGCAATATAGTAGAAGGTCCGGCCGGGGCCCCACACCATGTCTTACAAACAGGCGGAGATGCTACTAAGTAATACCAAATACGCATCCTATCATAGAGCATTCTAGCGGAAGTTTAAAGGGTTGCAAGAATGAACTCAAACATCAACACAGGAGTCCACAGCTAAACCAAACATGCCATAATATAAAACCACAAGTACGGCCTTATGGCCTATTACAAGTGTTACTCTTTATACAAGAAGGTATCTTCCATACATCGGCACGCAGGCCGGCCACACATGAGTTATTACACAAGGTACAAAAATAGCCTTCAAGGGCTAGCACTCAGCAGCAGCAGCATAGGGTCTTCCACCCTCGTCCCTACTTGGCCCTTCTTGACCTGCACGCAAAAGATCCACCAAGCAGTGGCAAACAAAGCAACGGTCAGCATTTGGCTGACCATTTATAACGACCCTATCCCTGGTACGGGACAGCGAAATTCCTTCCCTGCATAGCACTTTTATTCAATCAAAAGGGTATGCTTTAGCACATCACACTTGTACGCCCGTACAAGTCATCATCCATCACAAACGTCGGCACGACGGCCTGACGTTCCGTGCTCTCAGGGCACATTATCGGTGTACCGGAAAACCAAGGTCCCACCACCGTTCAGAGGTCCCAGACATGACAACAATTTGTGAGCATTCCAATCCTCCATGGCTCACATAGCCGGAGCGATTCTCATTCTGTGATCCTAACAGGGCCTTAAGCACCCCACGGTTAGACAACCAGAACGCGGGTACAGATCAGCCTTTCCCATAGCTCACATACGTCAGACGTCGATCCAGACTGACACGGGTACAGCTTCACCTTGCCCGTTCGCCACACAGGCTTTTCCACAGTTGCAGCCCCACCGGCTCAACAAGTAGTATTCACAACTACAAGGGTTGAGATCACACGGCATCAACCCATCCACATTCTATCCTACTACAGCAAGCTGCAGGTGTCCACCAAGAACATCACACGCATCACAATAATACAGAGTCTTGCTCTGATATGCATACAATCATCACCACTCTAGACCAATCCTGTCCAGATGGCTTCACACAGTATGCCTACCCGTACTTATCGCTTCTGGGACTACTCCAATAAGAATCAAGGGATGGAGTTCAACATCCCAAGAGAATTCAACTCTACCTTTGTAGAGGATTCATGCATATGCACAAAGGAAGGATTTCACAAATCCAAGGAGGAAGTCATTACCCTTAGAGGACGTTTTGGAGCCATGGCAAGCACTGCTTTGAGCTCTGCTTTCCCGAATATGGCCTCTGATCGCGAATCCGAGCTTGGACTAGCTGGATCTCCCTTTCCTTCCTCCTTCTTCTTCTTCTTCCTTCCTTCTTCCTCTTTCCTTCTCTCACTTAAGAAGATAAAGTGAGGAAAAGCTTGCTGGTTCGGGGACTTAAAGAGGCTGGAAAAACTGAAGACCACCAGATCTAGAAAGAGGGAAACAAACGGCCGAGATCTGCAGAAAAAGTCAATTTCGACCCTGACACGCCCTGTGACACGCCCGTGTCACAGGCCGTGTCCCTTAAGCGGCCCTTAAGCGGCAAAGAACCGCCTCACTACACGGGTTGAACACGCCCATGACCACCTCCTAACCTGACACGGCCTGAGACACGCCCGTGTCTCTGGCCGTGTTGCCTCTCTCGACGAATCTCGTCGATTGCCGAGATTAGTCTCGCCGATCGTCGACTCAATCTCGTCGATCGTCGATCACAATGCTCAACGATCGTCGAACGCGCGACCTGCCGCAACCCGAGGATGACACCCCCTGGGACACGCCCGTGTCTTAGGCCGTGTCACTCCAAAAACACCCGAAACCCAACTTTGAAACTTACTTGAGACCAGCTCGAGTATTTGCTTGACACGCCCAGGGACACGCCCGTGTCCCAGGCCATGTCACTTGGCCTGAAAACCAAAACTGGGTTTTGGGGTATTACATATCTTCCCATCCTTCCTGGAGCTATCCTTCTTCTTATAAGGAGACTCCACAATCATGTGACCTGATTAATTACTGCAGTAGCAAACAATGTCAGAGGAATAATGTTTGTTCAGTTTGGATTAATACATGTTCACTTTATTGTAGCTTTTCTTGGTATGATCACCATCACGATGTGATCTCTTGGAATTTTAGGAGAATGACTTATTTTTCATTTGTCTCCTCTTACTGAGTAGCTTCTTGAATTTCTTGGAGATGAGGAAAAATTCTCCATCCGATAGCTCGGAGCCTAACGTTCTTGGCTCTGAGTCTTCTGGAGTATCAGGAGCATGCGTCCTAATGGGTGACACAAATTTAGATTTCCTCGAACCTTCCGCCTTCAGAGCCACAGACTTTTCTCTGTTAGACGTTCTGTTGCTTTTCTCCTCCTTATTCTTGTTATTCATTTGAAGCTTATAGGAGAGCAGCTTTCTGAACAGGTTCTGATTGTGTATCTCTAGCGGCTTCCCGAAGTCTCTAATTGCAACAACTTTTGTGCCCCAGTACATAGTCAGGGATCTTAGAAACTTGTCGTTGAGCTCATCATTAGTGAATGCATGACCATAGTTCCTAAGGCCGTTGACAATCTTGAAGAACTTCTCGAAGTTGTCAGTAATGGAATCATTGGCACCTTGCTTGAAGGCTTCGTACTCCTGGTTTAACAATGATCCGTGATTGTCTCTCACTTCTTCAGTAACTTCCATCAGTACAACAAGATAGTCCCACATCTCTATGGATTATTTGCAGTGGAATAAGTTCTGCAGCATTGAATCTTCCACTGCACTTTCTATTATATTCTCATCCTTCTTGTCTATAGAGACTAAGGCAATCTCATCCTTAGTGAGATTCATCATCTTCTTGGGGATCATAATCGCTGGATTTATCATTGAAGCCTGTGTGAAAAATCCTCGGATCAGCAGCTTCCATGTAGAACAGTACTCATTCTTTCCACATGGGAATGTTTTCCTTGGTGCATACTGGTAGCTTTATGGATGACATGTATTTGTTATGATCCATAGTGAATATACGGAATCTCTGAACGCTAGATTAGGGATCTTATTCAAAGAGTTAGCCTTATCGAAAAAACGCCCCTCTAGTATCAATTAAAAGTATATATCATCTACATAAATCACCTAGAGGGGGTGAATTGCAGCGTTGAACGACAAGTGTACTTGTTGCACAAGTAATATAAAATGGGCGAATATCCCCAAGTATCGATCTCGAGGGATCACATTAAGGTGGAGTTAACTTTGAGGAGGACTTGAGGTTGAAGACCTTAGGTTGGAGTTTATTAAGGGGGTTTTGATAAGCTGCGGAAAAAGAAAGGAAAATACTAATAAACAAATCCTATGCAATGCCGCCATGCAATGCTTCGCCAGGCGGATGGAAAACTTCACGGGCCACTATGCACTGAATCGCTAGGAGGATGGACAAGTAGGCTTGCAGATGAGGTGGTGAGAATGGCAAAATGAGGGTCGTGAGCACCTCTTCGCTACGCACACCTCTAGCAATCGCCAGAGTGGCAGAGCCAGATGTGGTGGCGGATGGAAATGCAGGCGCTACTCAAGCAACTAAAGCGGAAAAACAAAATAGGTTCACATAGACATGAAACAAATAATGTTTACAACTAAAGTTAACATCATCTACATAAACAGATTTAAACACACATATTCAAGAAGAAAGCAAGAACAAGTCAAGAGATCGACCGAATCCAAAGGCTTGTCGAGGGGTCGCGGAAGGAATTTCAGGTTGTCAATCCGCATCCAAGCTTCGTCCTCAACTACATCCGGGTTAGAAAAGGTTGTCACTACCTTCCAATGGACCCATCTTCTTTGTGTCACGATGCAAAAGAAGTTTGCAAGCTTCCCTTTGCTTGTTGGTTATGGCATCAATCTTGAAATGGAGCTTAAGTGATGAAGGAGGAGGCCGAGAGCAAGCACCGGCTAGATGTAGGCTTCACGAGCATGGCCAGGGCTTCTCTCCTTGGTGGAAGATTAAGGGTGGAGGTGGAAAGGCTGAGCTTTGCCCTAAAACGGAGGTAGGAATTGCTGGAGAAAAATCTATCCCGAAATGGAGGAAAATTTGCGCTTAAATAGAAACAGGTCAGAAAAATAGTCACGCATGGTTTGTCGCACGACCGTGCCCTAACTGTGCATTATTAACTACCTGGCCAAGCTTGCAGATGAAGATGCGTTGACCCGTGCATTTTACTCGTGCACGAGCGCTTCCGCCCGTGCGTGAAGGAAATCGTACGGGTAAACACAGAGCGCGGGAAAACAAGATAGTAAAGGGGAACCGTGTGTTTTACACGCGCACGGGCGCGTATGCCCATGCATTAAGGAAACACAAGATTAACCCCAGAAAGCTTAAATTCAAGGAAAGCAGGTGGAACCGTGCATTTTACTCGAACAAGGGCGCTGCCGCCCGTGCGCGAACAAATCGCACGATTAACCACAGATTGGTACAAAAAAGAAAGCTACAGGTAAACCGTGCATTTTCTTCGCGCACGGTTCAGAAGAAACCATGCGTTAATCGTACGTGAAGATCGTCAAGCTCTGCTCGGCAATTTTTAGTACAACAAAATGCATGATCAAGAAGAAATGTGTGCTAATAAAATGCACGACCGTGTGTTTTCCAAAAGCCTTAATTCCAAACTTCGGGGAAAACGCACCACCTGCACTAAAACAAATAAAACAAAAGGGAACAGTCGAGCATCATAGAAATGCAATGAAAATAGTCGGAAAGGGCCATGGGGAGCACCATGTTCTTACCCCTGAAAATAGAATGCACAATTGTACACCCATGAGCTAAAATAGTGCACAAAGTTGTCAATGATCGGGCGATGCAAATAAGACCGAATACCGGTTGAAAAGCAGTGCATGAGTGACAAAACAAGCCCAGATGAGTCGGAAAATCACTATATAAAGATGACTCATCACACCCCAGACTTACCTGTTTACGCATCCCGAGCAAACAAAATCTATGCAGATTAGGAAAATGAACTAGCTAACAAAGAAATTGAGATACGGAGTACTATGCAAAGTTGCATGCTTGCGTGCGTAAAAATATAATAGAGGAAATTTCTAAGTATTCAAAATAGTTTATACCTTTCACAATGCGTAACAAAATTTTATTTTTACTCAAAAATGGAATCACAGTGAATCTTCCGGTCACGCACAGGGAGAAAATAGGCAGACCACTAAGGTGAGATTTGCAAAAGACTGGGGCTCAGGATCACCTCCAAAGGAATCCACCAATGTCGGGGACCATACGCTTGCCCGTTCACACTCTCTCCATAGTACTAGTTCGACTCAAGCGTGAATCCATAGGAATTTGGGATAAGAGATGGGGCTTGGGTTACGGTGAGTTAACAAAGATAAATAAGAAGGCTATGCACCTAACCCGAATGAGCTAACATAAAAAATAATATATCCGCTAACCACAATATATGCAGGTACACCACACCCCTAAACATAATTTTTAAAATATGGGTGTGTGCAAAGCCTACTCCAAATACAATCTCATCTCAAATAGAATTTTCAATTATAGTTTTTCTTTTCACTTTTGTTTTTCACATATATTTTTTTTTTCAAATCATCTTTATTTTAACAATTTCAGCAAATATAAAATTTGAGCACATCCACATATTAACAATCAATATCACCACATCACACCCCAAAATGAAAATATAAAACACTAAAGCTCGACTTGGGTGTTCGAATAGGATCAGCTATGAGGCATTGGTGAAATAAAGGTGGCGCTGTATAGAAGAATGGTTAGGCACAACGGGGCTAGCGATGATAAGACGTTAGGAACGATATGAAGCTCAACTGGGCCAAAATGATGGTCTACATCACGCTCATGCTTAACTAACCATGCACCAATGCTTCGAGAGTAGTTTGGGGAAGTTCTTAGCCACCGAGAAAGATGATCCTTCCTTCCGACTATAGCAAAGCGAGTCTAGTGACGGCTATAGACATCCCTACACACTACCATTCGATTCACATCAGATTCACCAATTTTTGAGTAGAATAAAAAGTGTTTATACAAATAGAAAAAATATAAAACTATAGCATACAGAAAAATTAAATCTACACCAATTTCTACAGGAGACGAGAGCAGTCAACTAGGAGCACTGTAGAAGTCAACATTTTACTCCATCTCATAATCCTATACCATCACAATAATTTTACCAAATCATACAAAAGAAACGAGTTTAACGCGCAGCACGCTAACAGCTAAGCACGCGCTCATGTGGGTGTAGTGGTGTTTGATGCAACAAACTAATCAAAATAAAATAATAAAAGCTTCTAGTATGAACATGAAATGTGCGCGTGCAAAAGGTAACAAATATCGGCTCTCTCCCAGACTTAAATTAAACTACACAGCATATGATATAGAAATTTAAATCAGATAAAGACAAGTGAAGAGGTTACCCAATGCTCAGGCAGTGAGAATACAATAAGACGCGTGAAAAACAGAAGCAGGTCCGCCAAAAAAAGAATCACAGCCCCGCCAATACGAAGTTGCCATGAATACCTGCTGGGGTGAGCTCCGCAAAAACCAAAGAAAAATATACAAAATACAAAGAAATTCAAACACTAAGATAGACATGAAAAATAAAAATGCAGGAAATATAAGATAACTATTGGGGTTATTGTCCTCCCAACACGAATTATTAAATTCTATACATTTATAGCAAATGGGCCTATAAAAAAAAGTGCACAGATAACTGTTCCATTATCCGTTTCGGTAACGGGTACCGATACGGCGATAAAACAGTTACCCCTCTACCTAAATAATAATACCTGCCCAACACAGGTTCAGGAAATAAGAAGTAAGAAGAGGAGGAGCACTGGTCCTCACTCCTCTCACCACAAAATAAATCTTTTCCCAACAAGGTATCTTCTATAAGGAGACGGCACGAGGAGAAAGCAATGAATTGAGCTTCCTCAACTGAGGAGGAATCAACCTCCTCGCGAAAGAGGATGTTTTCATCAATTACTCGAGCTGAAAGCTCTAATTCCTCCTGAATCACGTGTGAAGACTCAAACCGCATAGGCTCAGATATAGAAAGGGGATCAAGAAATAAAGGAGATTAAAAACTAAAATAATCAAAAATAGGGGGAGTGGTCCCGGTCTCACTCCACGCAGGATCCAAGCAGTGATCATTGTCGGTATCATATGACTCATAACAAGGGGAATCTAAAAGCTCAAGGTCCTCGGTGGTGATTTGGACCTCCTCATAGAAAAAGAAAGTAAAAAATTTCCTCATCAGAAAGGATCTCCTCATCAACCCACCTCGGTGTGTCATCGTGTTCCAAGGTGTCACACTCTCCATTGGAGAGAATAACATCCTCATCCCATATTGGCGCAACCTCAGGCTCAGAATCACTATCCGGGATAACATCATCAACCGACTCACTAAAAAATGGAGTAGATATTTCTTGCAAAGAAAGCAGAGGAACAACGACATCAGATAAAATATGTGCAGGTTCCTCTAGGGGTGAATCCAAAAGAGGGGAAGAATTCATGGGGAGAGATGGTGAAAGATAAGGGAGAGTAAGCTCTGATTAACACTAGAGGGAAGGGGGTGAATAGAGTTTAATAAACAATTCCTTTTCAACTTTTTACAAATATAAAGTCAAGTGATAAAATAGGTCATATAATAATAGCTAGGAGATGTTAACAAGAACAATGAAAAGCTACATTAAGCTACCACAGCACAAGACAAAAAGAAAATAGCAAACACACAGACAACACAAGAATAATATAGTGGTTCCCCAACTGGGTACATCCACACTTCTACCACCCTACTAGGAATCCACTACAGGTTTTGATCAGGTGACTGCCACCACAATATCTATTTACAGGGAGATATTGCAACCCTTTGAGCTTTTGATCAGGTGCCCAAAAACAAAACTCAAGTCTTTTGGAAGGTGACTTGTGAACCAGGCTAACTTTTGAAGGGAGTTAAAATATTGTACAGTGGGGTGAGAAAGAAAGTGATGTTAGTCTTCCCTTTTTCAAAAATAATATGGGAAGACTTTGTGTGGATTCCAGATCTTGACAATGCTCCCCCTGAAATGTAGAGTTGTTCAGGATTGAGAAACATTGCCCAGGAGTGTGTAGGTCTTCAGCTTGTGTAAAGCAGATCAAGGAACTTTAAACAGATGGATCTTTATTATCTCATTAAATTCCTGGAATGAGAAGATGAAGAAGACTCATGATCAGGTTGTGTTGTTCTTCTTCTATCTTCTTGAGAGCAATGTGAGAGATCAAGATTTAGAGCTGATGTGAATTTTCTACTCTTGCTAAGAATATCTCTCTATGATTTTTTTTTCTCTAAAAGAATTGAATTCCTGTTCTCTGTCTCTATCTCTTTTGAAAAATATTCTCTCTGTATTCTCTTCAACATCCATTCTTCCTTAGAAATTTGAATAACGACGATTAATGCCTTGCTGGAAAACGGGGAAGGAAAATTGCTAGCATATCTGTCATTATTCGTTTCCTCAACTGTCCCGAGAAATATGTCAAATAAATCCTCTGATGAATACCATAATCAATACTGCCAGGAATGACTATATTCATAGGGAATATAAGCATTGATTACTTAGGGAATTGATGACTTAAAATAATAATAAAGAGGGAACAGATAAGGAAAGAATAAAGAACATACAACTTATAGATTCGTCGACCAGAGAACAAATTTCGTCGAGCTGCACTCAGAGAACGTCGACCTGAGAAATCCTGTTCGTCAACCTGAGCTCTGCGAAGCAAACACTCAATATAAATAACTAATTTTGCGTTCCATGAATGTAGACCTGAGAATCTGTTCTAAACTCAAAGATCGTCGACCACAGAACTTGAACAAACAGAATTAGTCGAGCTGAGAACATGTCTGGGAGAAAACATCGACCACAGAATATACCCTTCTAATGAATATCATCGACCTGAGCTTTAATTTCATCGAGCTGAGTTCGACAAACGTCGAACTAATTTCCAGACAACTGAAAATATTCTAAGTCTTGAATCTGAAGTCCACATCTGGCAGGTTCATAAAGTTTGACACTTGGAGACTAGCCTAAAGCCTAGAAAGAAAAAAAAATAGTGACCCGAACTATACATCATGGGTCAACACAACCTAAGAAGTAAGCCTAGCCCAAATCAAAATAGGGGTTCGAATAATCTCCCCCTAATTGGCTGAGGTTACTTCATAAAAAAAAACAATCATAAAGCAAGAAAACATATATCTGACAGAAATAATACATTGAGCAGATATTTACAACATATGTTTCATGATATAAGAAGAAATATAGTTTAAACAATACAGTTACAATAACATAATTACTGTTTATGCTTGGGAATTACTTTCTCAGACTTTTTATCAGATTGTTTGAATAAGATTTCTCTGTTAGGGTTAGCAGCTTCTCTCTTTAACATGAACATGTCAGATGCACCAATAATGTTCAGAGAAGATGTTCTGGGTACTAATGCCTCTGCATGCAATTTCATATACTCATCAGCATTAAAGAACGTGTTTACTTTAGCATACCTGTTCAGTTCTTATTTCCTATAAGATGACATTGTAGAGAATTTGGAAGTATCCTTACCTTCCTCTCTTGCTTTTGTGATCTGAGATAGAGCAACCAGCTCATTAAACATAGCCATCTTTATATTAGGATCCATTTCAGGATCATTGGCTATAATAGGAGGGCTTTTAGGACTATTGTCTCTTTTAGGAGATGAAGAGGTTCTGGGAGGGCTTGGATGCTTGGCAGGAGGAGGAGCATGGCTTATGAACAAGTGATGATATTATTGTAGGGGATATCTGCTTCCAGAAGATTGATGGGGTCTGCCTTGCCTCTGATAGGTTTTAGTAACTGATAAGAATCTCTGGCTAATATTTCGAGTTGCACCAGCAACTGGAGGAGGTGGATCTTTCCTGAATATCTTCATTAGAGAGGATCCAAACTTCTTCTTCTTCTTCTTCTATGCTTTAGCTTGATTTCTAGACATCTTCATCCACTGAGGAGTTTGTAGAGTGAGAGGAATGTTGTGCAGAATGTAATATGGAACATCATTATAAGGATTGGTCTTGGGAGCAGCCTTTGCTGGAGCTTTCCTCTTCTTTGATTTGGATCTCTTAGTATTGTCAGATTCAGAATCATCAGAATCATCAACTGGGTCATCTTTAGAAGAACTTTGTGGATTGTCTTATAAAACATCTATTTCTTCTATTGTTTCCTGTGAAATTTGCTTGTCTGCTTGAGGAGGAGGTGGAGGTTGAATAGCTTGAGGAGGGACAACAATCTCTGAAAGAATCTGTGAATCATCTGTATCTTTACCAATCAGCAGAAAATCATTTATCTCAGGATATTTTTGCATTTGTTCAATCTCTAGTACAATATCCTGTACAATTAAATCATCTAGACTTGGTATAGGACTATCATCCATAACATAAGTTGGGCCAATAGGTTCCAAAACTATGTTAGTAACAAAGCTTGCCCGAATGGCCCGAAGAGTTTTTGTACTAACTTGAGATGTATAACAAATAATATCTGTGCAATACTTAGGAGAAACAAATAATAAAATTTTTCTATATAAGAGATCAAAAGAATCTACAACTGACTTCAGTTCAATTGCTGGAGAAATTGAACAATCTTCAGAAGGAATATCCAAAGAAGGAACTAAATCAACTGTCTCAGAATCAGTGTCCAAAAATTCTGTGAGATCTGCATCTGGTCTCTAAGTATCAACAAACTCTATCTCTGCTGCTATTGCTGCTACTGCTGGAGCTACTTCTTCATGGAGTATCTCCCCCTGCCTGGGTTCAGTAAGCACTGAGGCCAGGCCCCTGACTGAAGAAGGAGGGATAGGGAAGGCAGAAATTTAAGCAGCAAGATATGAAATAGAAGAAGCAAGAGGTGAAATAGCCTCTGCTATGAGTTGTTGTAGAGAGGTGTGATGGATTGTAGAATGGTTAAATGGAGTGTGAAACTATGTTCATGAATTCAGCTGGGGTTTGAATAGAGACAGATGGGTTGAGTTTGGATGATGATGGATGAAAGGATATGGAGTCTGACATTTGCTCATCTGGTGAAGATGGGGAATGAATGGGTCATGATAGTAGATTGAATGATGGTAAAGATGACAGATTGAGAAGGGGGATGTTAGTATGATGTGTTGGAGGAGGGGATAGAGGAAGAGTAGAATTCTCTGGTATTGTAGCATATACTGGAGATTGAACAGGTGAAGGTTGGTGTTGAGGAGATTTATATGGTAAAGGTTGATGGTCTGGAAAAACGGCTGGTGAGGAAATATGAATTGGAGAAACATGAGGTGTAGGTTGATGTTCTTGGGATGTGGAAGAATGCTGGAGGGTTGTTGAGTTAGTTTGAATAAGAGGAGGTGTAGTGGGAATGGAATCATCCTTAGTAGGGTGGGGAGTGGATTGATAAACCCTTATACCCTTAGAAGGTCTGGAAGAGGAAGCCTTGGTTGGCTTAGGGATGTTCCTCTCCCACCTGCCAAATAAGGTGCAGGTAAGCCTCTTGGAGCCATTTATGAATATGGTTAGGGATACCAGTGATTCAGCATCCTTGGCCTGAAGAAAAATTCGCAAAATCCTTCCAAAACACACTTCCTTCTTTGTGTTTTTCTTCTTAATCACTTCAAACATAATTTTGGCCCAGTTCACGGCTTTCTTGTTTGCCACTGCACATATCATAAGGAATTGTTGTCTAGTTATGTAATCGTGGGTGGTGTGCTTGCCCAGCAGAACTTTTCCTACAACATCTACAAGAAACTTATAATCTGCAGATAGATGTTTCTTCAATAATTTGTTAGGGTTGTAACAAGAATAACCCATTCGATTCAATATTTCATCAAACTTAGGAGAATCGATTTCTAAGTCCTCTTCTCCATTCAATAAACCAAAAATTTCAGTTAAAATATCAGGGGTATGTGAAATTGCATTACCCGATATTGTTCCAATCAGTGTATCAGAATCTGGAGTCGATAGAGTGAAAACCCATTCTCGAATCTCAGTCGCCGCATTCTTCATCCTGGTAGTCATTAGATTCTTTAACTATAAATCTTCAAACAACTTCAGAATATCAAGGATGATTTGATCTGAGTGTTGGAAAGACTCGAAGTCGATGTCAAAACCCATGTCGAATTTCATTGCTGCGAGAGTGCTTGCTGGAATCGCCATGATCACCTGCAATAGAGAAAGAGAGAGATCAAGTGCAAGGGAAATGAAAGCGCAGGATGGAGCTCGAAGAAAACCTAGTTATAAGGTTTTTCAGAATATGAAACGTAATGCTCCGTCCTGCGAAAAAGAAAATTCTTCGATCTCTGGTCAACGAAAAATTTCATGAAGAGATAAATTCGTCGATCTCAGACTGAAGATATGGAGATATTTCATCGTCCTCAGAAATATTTCCTAAAACAGGATCGTCGATCTCAGGTCGATGAAACTGACTTCACATAGTGATTTCGTCGATCTCCAGTCGACGAACTCCCAACGATAAGTTTGCAAATCGTCGATCTCAGGTCGACGAATTATTTTCAGATCGTTTACACTAAGGATAGATTTAAAATTAAGCCTTTCCATCTATCATTCCTAACTGATTAAGAAAGAACAAATGTTTAGATTCATCCATGGGCTTGGTGAAAATATCTGCCCTTTGCAAATCAGTAGAGATAAATTCAAGATTAAATTTCTTTTTGTCCACACAGTCTCTTATGAAATGATGTCTTATATCTATATGCTTTGTCCTACTATGATGCACTGGATTATGTGTAATAGAGATTGCACTGGTACTATCACAAAATATGGTTGAATTATTTCGAATGAACCCATAATCCAGGAGTTGGTTTTCTATCCACATAATCTGTGAACAGCAACTGTCGGATGCCATGTATTCAGCCTCAGCAGTTGATGTGGACACAGATGTTCGCTTCTTGCAAAAGAAGGACACAAGCCTATCACCAAGGAATTGACATGTTCCTGATGTATCTTTCCTGTCCACTCTACATCCAGCATTGTCAGCATCAAAAAATCCAGTAAGCTCAAATGTTGACTCTGTTGGAAACCAGAGTCCTAGATTAGGACAACCCTTTATATATCTTAAAATTCTTTTAATAAAAATAAGATGAGATTCCTTAGGGCTCATTTGGAACTTAGCACAAAGACATGTAGCAAACATGATGTCTGGTCTACTTATTGTGAGATAAAATAGGGATCCAACAATAGCCATATACTTGGTCTGATCAACTGGTTTTCCATGTTCATCAGAGTGAATCACAGCATTGGCAGGCATTGAAGTTTTCATTGAGGAGGCATCAGCCATCCCAAATTTCTTAATAGGCTTATTTGCATATTTAGATTTGGATATGAATATATCATCAATGGATTGCTTCACTTGTAGGCCAAGGAAGTATGATAGCTCTCCCATGCTACTCATCTCAAACATTGAATGCATTAGATCATAGAATCTCTTGCATACTTTTGGATCATTAGCACCAAATATGATGTCATCAATATATATTTGTACTACTAAAATTTTATCATGATGCATCTTAGTAAAAAGGGTCCTATCTACCATGCCTCTAGAGAAATTGTGTTCTAAAAGGAAGCTAGCTAAGGTTTCAAACCAAGCTCTTGGATCTTGCTTTATACTATAGAGAGCTTTCTACAATTTAAAAACATATAAGGGATGAGTAGAAGAGATAAAACCTGGGGGTTGTTCAACATAAACCTCTTCCTTTATCTCTCCATTCAAGAAAGCACTCTTGACATCCATCTGGTAGACTTTAAACTTCTTTAAAGCAGCATAAGCATGAAAAATCCTTATTGCTTCTATCCTTGCAACAGGAGCAATGGTTTGATCAGAGTCAATGACTTCCTCTTGCCTATAGCCTTGAGCAACAAGCCTAGCCTTATTTCTCACAATTACACCTTGGGCATCAAGTTTGCTTCTGAATACCCACTTGGTTCTAATTACTGGATAGCCTTTGGGCCTTGGAACTAACTCCCAAACTCTTCATCTCTCAAATTAATTGAACTCCTCTTGCATTGCAATAATCCAGTGTGGATCTTGCTCTGCATCATTTATGGATTAAGGCTCAACTTGAGAGAGGAAACAGGCATGCATCACCTCTTGGTTGATGTTTATGCCTTGTCTGTACACCTACTGACATGTCCCCAATCACTTGAGATCTCGGGTGATCCCTTAGTGTTACAAGGTCAGTGGGTGGAGTTGGTTCGGAAACAACATTGTGAATTAGTTCCTATTGTGGAATAATGTCTGCTATTGGAGGAGGTTCAACCACTTCAAAAATTTCTTCTTCACTAACTTCATCACCTTGTGGAGGAGGATGTGATATGACCTTTTGTGTAAGGTTTAACTCACCCAATTTCTCACAAAAGTGAGGTACCTGCAATAAATCTGTGGTAGAAGAATCCTTCTCCTTATAATACATGTTAGCTTCATCAAAAGAAATATGTACAGATTCTTCCATTTTTAAAGATGATTTATTGAATACCCTATAAGCCTTGCTATCTTGGGAATATCCAAGAAAAATTCCATCTGTAGCTTTAGCTTCAAATTTTCTAATGTGTTTCTTATTATTGTTATGAATGAAACATCTACACTCAAAGATTCTAAAGTAATCAATTTTATGTTTCTTCCTTTGAGTAATTCATAGGGAGTCTTACACTTAAGTTTGTGTATCAAACTCCTATTCAGCACATAGTTTGCTGTGCTCACAGCCTCTTCGCAAAAGGATAGGAGCATGTGTGCATCTGCAAGCAATTTTCCTGCAGATTCAATGAGGGTTCTATTTCTCCTTTCTACTACACTATTTTGTTGAGGAGTTACTAGGAGCAGATAAATAATGCTTGATATCTTCATCCTCACAAAATCTTTTCATGGGAAGAGATTCAAACTAAGTAACATGATCACTTCTGATCAATGCAACTGAAGTAGAATACTCAATCTTTATGCTCTTAAGAAAGTCTAAAAGGACTTCTAAGTTAGCTGACTTGTTTCTCAAGAAGAACACCCAAGAGAATCTAGAGAAGTCATCTACAATAACTAGATTGTAAGACTTCCCTCCTAAGCTTTGTACAGTAATGGGTCCAAAAAGATTCATATGTAGCAAGTATAGAATATTAGGCGAGTCACTCTTATTAATTGACTTAAAGCTATTTTTAGTTTGCTTGCCTTCTTGACAAGCCTTGCATAGGCTTCCTTCTAGTAGGGGCGAGAAGGCAATCCTATGACAAGGTTGTCCATAGATAGCTTAAAGATGTTTCTAAGGTTAACATGACCTAGTCTCTTATTCCATAGAATTTTGTTATTACTAACTTGATTGAAGAAGCATAGTTCTGAACCAGCAGAGTTAAAGTTTACTAGGTATATTTTCCCTTATCTACAACCTGTTAAAACTGTTTGGTTATTTGAAGAATTAATACATTTGGAATTAGTAAAGCAAACCTGATAACCTGCATCACATAACTAACTTATGGATATTAGGTTATGTTTGATACCATCTACATATGCCACTTTTCTAAAAGTACCAGCTCCACTATTGAAGTCTCCATAGCCTCCAGTTTGTCCAAAGATGGAATCTCCAAAGATCACACTTGGACCCAACTTTGCCTTGAAATTAATTAGGCTGTCCTTGCATCCAGTCATGTACATTGAGCACCCACTATACAGATAGCATTTATTCTGAGTGATAGGGTAGTTCTTCACCTGCAAGGAAACAAGTTAGATTTTCTTAACCCAGGTCATCTTGGGTCCTTGTATCTTTTCATAAGAAAAGCTGGAAAAGAAGAACATTCAGGTTGGATTTTATAACATAAGGGGTGAAATCTTCTGGGAGGAATTGTCCATTGGGTGAATGGATTGATTTTCTCCCTAGGTTTGCTAAAGTTATTATTAAAGTTTTTGTTAGAGTTGAAGTTTCTTTAAGATTGATCTGGGATCGACGAACTCTGGTAAGTTCTTCGACCTGAGGTCGACGAATTGGGATAAGATCTTCGATCTGTGCTCAAAGAATATAAGTATTCATTCTCGGGGCACCAATATCGTCGATCTCTTATCGACGAACAAGAATGGTTTCGTTGATCGTGGATTAAAGAATAATAATTATTGTAGTTGGCGTTCGGAGTTCGTCGTTCGGAGGTCGATGAACTGTACACATTTCATCTATTTGAGTTTGACGAAATCTGTTGAACAATGTTGTAGTTATTTTTCTTCTTGTTCTTTGTTTTTTTGTTTGAGTTCCATTTATTTTAAGACTTCATTTACTTTATCTACTTGTTCAGTATTCTTCTTACCCTTATCTGAAATGAAATTTACAGGTTTAGATAAGTTATTTTTCTGAATTATAGGTGGTTCACTAGATGATGCACCTAATCCATGTTTACTGTTATTTGCCCTAACATTTATCGCACAAGTTATGTCTAGTAATTGTAAGCTTCTACCATTAAGTAATTTTTCTAATTTCTTGGCTTTGCTTAATTCAGTTTTTAAGAAAGCAATTTGTTCATTTACTGAGGTAAGTTCATTAGTTAGTTTAATATTTTCAGTAATGAACTTATCTAGTTCAGTTAATCTTTCCTTGAGAAGTTTGATTTCCTTCTCAAAGCCTATTAGATCTAAGCACAGATTTTTAAATTCAGTTTTAAATTCTTATTAATCAAAATCATAGGATGTTATTACCTGGTCCTTTGTAGATTGAGGTTCTTCATCTTCTGAAGCTTCTGCCTCTGACTTACTACTGGAATCATCTATTCTCATTAGGCAAACCACATTTGCCTTCTCTTCTTCATCATCATCACTAGAGCTGGAGGATGATGACTCTTCCTCAGTATCACTCCAGGTTTCTGCAACAAACCCTTTGTCCTTCCTCTTATGTTTGTTAGAGGAGGGCTTACTGTGATTGGTCTTCTAGAATTCTTTTCACTTCTCCTATCCTTCTTCTGTGTTTTTGGGCATTCTGAGATGAAATGTCCTGGCTTCCTGCAACCAAAGCAAACAATTTCTTTCGATGGAGTCTTGTTATACCTTGGCTTGTCATCTTGCCTTGATGACTTTCTTCTGAAGTACTTCTTTGCCATCTTAAGGAATCTTTTGGCAAAGAGGCTCATCGGCAATTCATTGACTGGAGTCCCATCAGATTCTTCAGCAGCCTTGAATGCAATGTTGTGCTCCTTCCTGATAGGTGTTGGAGTCTTCTGTTCAGCAAATGCTTCTCTATTCTTCATTAATTACTCATAGGATTTGAGCTTTCCAAGAAGTGATTCAGTAGAGATTTCTGTCATGCTTTTGGCTTCTCTGATTGGCCAGATTCTTAAATCCCATGAGCTAGAGAAGCACATGAGGATTTTATCATTGACTTCTGTCAAAGTGATGTCCTTGTCCAAGGTCTTTAGCTCATTAATGATTGAGCTAAGCCTGTTATACATATCAGTCACTGACTCAGCTTCATCCTTGTTCAAGTTCTCATATTGTGAGATGAGATTAGATCTACTATCCTTTCTCTCATCAGCAGATCCAGCCACCATCTGATTTATAGAATCCCAGATGGATTTGACTGAAGTGCACTCATCCACCTTTTGAAATATATCATCAGACATAGTCTGAGCTTGGATGTTCATGGCTTTTGCATCTGCAATCTTTGCTTTCCTCTGTACATCTGTCCAATATGGAGGTGGAACAACACTCAGATTTGTTGAAGTAGATGGAGTAGAGGCCAGTGGAGTTGGGTGTCCTATCAAAATTGAATTGAATATGTCTTCATCAATAGAGTTCATATAGATTTTATTCTTGCCTTCCAGATGGCAAACTTTGTTAAGTTGCAAACTAGAGGTCTGGTGTTAGCACAATCCTTATTTTGTGCCATGATATAAAATATGAAAGGAATAAGATTTAATCAGAGATTATCTTAGGATCTTGGTTAGTCCAGGTGTTAGCCTATTTAAATAAAAATGACTAACCTACCTTTGATATAAATTGAATGAAAAGGGAGAGTAAACTTTGATTAACTTTAAAGGATGGGGGGGTGAATAGAGTTTAATAAAAAAATTCTTTTGCAACTTTTTACAAATATAAAGTAATGTGATAAAATAGGTGATATAGTAATAGCTAGGAGATGTAAACAAGAACAAAGAAAAGCTACACTAAGCTACCACATCATAAGACAAAAATAAAACAACAAACATACAGACAACACAAGAATATTATAATGGTTCCCCAACTGGGCACATCTACTCTTCCACCGCCCTGGTAGGAATCCACTACAGGTTTTGATCAGGTGACTACAACCACAATATCTATTTACAGGGAGATATTGCAACCCTTTGAGCTTTTGATCAGGTGCCCAAAAACCAAACTCAAGTCTTTTGGAAGGTGACTTGTGAACCAGGCTAACATTTGAAGGGAGTTAAAAGCCTATACAGTGTGGTGGGAAAGAAAGTGATGTTAGTCTTCTATTTTCTCAAGAACAATATGAGAAGACTTTGTGTGGATTCCAGATCTTGTCAAAGCTCCCCCTGAGATGTAGAGTGGTTTAAGATTGAGAAGCTTTGTTCAGGAGTGTGTAGGTCGTCAGCTTGTGTAAAGCAGATCCAGGAACTTTAGAAAGATGGATCTTTATTGTCTCACAAAATTCTCGAAAAGAGAAGATGAAGAAGACTCTTGATCAGGTTGTGTTGTTCTTCTTCTATCTTCTTTAGAGCAAAGTGAGAGGTGAAGATTGAGAGCTGCTGTGAATTTTATGCTCTTGCTAAGAAAATCTCTCTGTGATTTTTTGCTCTGAATGAATTGAATTCCTATTCTCAATCATTTTCTCTTTTGAAAAATATTCTCTCTATATTCTCTTCGACAACCAATCTTCCTTAGAAATTTGAATAACTGCAATTAATGTCTTGCAGGAAAACTGGGAAGGAAAACGGCTAGCATATCTGTCATTATTCGTTTCCTCAACTATCCTGAGAAATATGTCAAATAAATCCTCTGATGAATACCATAATCAATGCTGCCAGGAACGACTATATTCATAGGGAATATAAGAATTGATTACTCAGGGAATATATGACTTAAGATAATAATAAAGAGGGAACAGATAAGGAAAGAACAAAGAACAAACAGCTTACAGAATTCATCGACCAGAGAATATATTTCGTCAAGCTGCACAAAGAGAACGTCGACCTGAGAAATCATGTTCGTCGACCTGAGCTCTGCGAAGCAAACACTGAATATTAACAACTGATTCTGCGCTCCAAGAACTTTGACCTGAGAATCTGTTCTCCACTAAACGATCATCGACCACAAAACTTGAACAAACAGAATTAGTCGAGCTGAGAACCTATCTGGGAGAAAACGTCGACCAAAGAATATACCCTTCTGATTAATATCATCGACCTGAGCTCTATGTTTGTCGAGCTGATGATGTAGTCTCGTCCTAAAAGATCCTACACGAACGGTGTTTCGACGACTCTCGCTACGTTCAATGCCCTCTATTCCGCACACTAATGAAACTCAGCAAACATAATGGATTATATTTATCTCTAGGTCTAACTTACGGGTAGCCGAACCTCAAGTGGATCAGAGAATGGCCATAGGCCAAAATCCTCTCCAGCTAAAAGGAACAATATTGGTTCCGCCGAGCTTGGAGTTTTACCAAAATAGATCCACCAAAGAAATCACAATTCGAAAGTGATAGGATCTATCCCAACTAAAGAAAAAAAAGGAGGATCGCCAGTCCTCTCGGGAGTTTCCGGAAAACAAACGAAAATCACAAAAATATTATGAGTAATTCCGCGAAAATTAAAGCTTCGAAGATCCACGGAAAAATCGTCCACCATAAGAACAATCAAAGAAGGATAATCTCTTGAGTAGGAATTTCGTTACCCCTCTCGGAAAAGTAGATCCTTTATTTTTGGATCCATAAGAAATAACCTCTCTTCAATTAAAATCCGTGGGAAGCGCAACACGGATGAAGAACTCGCCTGTCTTCCCCGCTTCACGCCGTGGAAGTTCACCCAAGCTTTTGTTTCTTGCACTTGTATCTTCTCCTCCAAAGTTGGCCAAATTTCTTTGAGATTTTGGAAGGAAACGTGGATGAGAGGATGTAGTAAGGAAGAAGAGGAGGGAAGAAAGGGGAAAGAGAGAGAGAGAGAGGGGGGCGGCCAAGAGCTAGAAGGAGGGGAGAGCCCCTTGGGCGGCGGCAAAGAGAAATGGAGGGGGAAGATAGGAAATTAGTTTTTGGAGGAATCTTGTTTGATTTAAATATTAAGTCTAAATGAGAATAAGAGTTTTGGCCTTATATAAGGCTTACATCCAAGGTGCTATTTGCAGCCAAAATTTAGTGGCTAAACGCACAACACAAGTTCAAAATGACAGAAATAAAATAGTTTAATACAAACCACATAATTAGATAAATGCAGACCATAGACTAGGAAGATAAATTAAATTTAAATCTTGTTGTGTGGGCAAAGATTGTAGCCGTGACCGCTACGGCGCCGCAGGTATTTGGCCGGTGGATCATAATCATCATCTTCCGCCACTACCCCATGATCACCAAGTGGGCCATGGACGTCATCTTCATCACCAAGTTGGCCATCGTGGTGGCAGTCACCATCAATCATCCCCCTCTCAAAAGGACTCATCACTGATGAGTGGGTGGGAAGGTAACAACATAAGAGATCCGCATCTAGAAGATCCACCTCCGCGGTAGAGAGCAAAGAGTCATCCAAAGAGGGACAACCACGCCACCTGACCAAAAACCAATGAATGTCACCGTCGGGAGTGGGAAACACTACATCCTGCAAAATCCTGTCAGGCAAGAAATCTGTTTAGGGGGTACCTTGGAAATGCGTTAGGCAAAGAAGAAAAACAAGTTTCATCCTCAATAGGCAACATACATCCCGGCAAATCCGAAGGAGAGAGCGATCCAGAAACCATCTCACCCCCACCCCATTAGACGGTATAGTGAAAATATTAAACGGACAGACAAAAAGTTCAGGTGGTGGAGCGACATAAAGCGTTAAATCCGAAATGTAAAAAATAGGGGAGATTCCCCAATCAGCAGGTAACTTTAATAAATATGCATTTTTGCCTAGCTTCTTTAAAAACCGAAAAAAAAACTGGCACTCCTATTCGCCAATTTCTTTATGGTGCCCGAAGGCATCCGTTCAGGGATAAGACGAACCATTACCAAATCACCAATATTCAAGGGGACTGCTCTCCTATGTACGTTAGCATTTGAATTATAAATAACATATTGTTTCGCTAAAGTCTCGCTAATGTGCTTATGGAGAGTGTGAACGTGCGAGGCGAAGTCCTGTGCAAATTGACTGGATTTAAAAGATGGTGGTAACGGAACCAAGTCAAGAGGCATGAGCGCCTTATTTCCATGCACGATCTCATTTAGAGATAAACCGGTGGACCTATTCTTAGAATTATTGTAAGCTAATTGAGCATGTGGAAGAATTAGTTCCCACGTACCATTATGATCACCCACTAGGCAATGAAGTAACCCACCCAAGCTTCGGTTAACCACTTCCATTTGCCCATCCATTTAGGGATGATAGGCCGATGAAAACACAAGTCTAGTACCCAAAAGCTTCCAATGTGTGTTCCAAAAATAGCTAGTAAATTTAACGTCCCTATCTGTCACTATCATTTTGGGGACGCCCTGATATGCCACGACCTACTTGAAGTATAACTTAGCAACATGATATGCGTCGTTGGTGTAATGACAAGCGATAAAGTAAGCAATTTTGGAAAATCGATCGACTACGACCAGAATGGAATCGTGTCGCCTAAATGTCAGGGGTAGGCCCAATATGAAGTCCATGCTAACGTCCTACCATGGAATAGACGGAATTGGAAGTGGTGTGTAAAGACAAGTGTTGGTCTTGTTACCTTTCGCTAATTGACATACACGAAATCTCCCTGCGATTTTAGTGACCATTAGTTTGAGGCCCGGCCAAAAGAATTTGTCCTCAACTAGTGTTATAGTTTTATTTCGACCGAAATGTGCACCTAACCATCCACTATGTAACTCCCATATAATAAAATGGCGTAACAAAGAGCGGGAAATACAAAATTGCGTATGCTTAAATAGATAACTGTCACGGATGTAGTATGCAGAGATAGTAGAAGGGGAATTATCCTGAGCGGCTAAGTATATATCCTTAAAATCTGGGCATACAAAATATTCATCCTTAATTCTTTAAAATACGATAACAGATACTTCCATTGTAGATAGTAATAGGGATACTCGACTAAGAGCGTCTGCCACACGATTTAACGTATCCTTAATGTGCTTGATAATGAATGTGTACTCCTGAAGGTCAGAGACCCATTTGGCGTAGTGAGGGCTCATTTTATTTTGGGAGTTTAAAAATTTTAGCGCCTCATGAACTGATAAGATTACAAATTCTTTCGATATAAGATAGTGTAGCCAATGTTGGAGACAACATATCATGGCATAAAACTCGCGATCATAATTGGAATAATTTAAATTTGGGCCTGCAAGCTTTTCGCTAAAGTAACCTATCGATGTCCCTCCTGACTTAAAACTCCTTTGATTCCTATCACAGATGCGTCATATGATAATTCAGTCACCTTGCTAAAATCCAACAACCGTAGTAGTGGGGCTTCAAACACCCGTTCCTTAATCATTTGAAACGCACTAGTGGCCTCTTTTGTCGAAATAAAATCACCCTTCTTCATGCATTGAGATACTACTAAAATTTCAAATGAATCTTCGATAAAATGTGGCAAATCCATGAAAACTTCTAACCTCCCGAATATTTTTTGGTTCCGGCAACTATCTAATAACTTGGACCTTTTTATGGTGAACATGAATACCTTCGGAACTCACTATGTATCCTAGAAATTATACGGAAGTCACACCAAATGCGCACTTTTAAGATTAATAAATAAATTTTCTTGGTGCAATGTTGTAAGGATGGTCCTTAAATGTGTTTCATGGTCCATCTGCGAGAGGTTAAATAACAATATATAATCGAAGTATACTGATAATACATTTTGTAGTCTTAACTATAATCGTATTTTTCTAGTTTATAATGTACAAATCTTGTATTTTAAGCTTTATTTTTATCTTTCTATTATTAATTTTATTGCCCCTAACTTTTTCCTCTTTTTTTGCAGCTTTCCTGAAAATTGGTCAAAATTGACCTGACACGCCCCCCTGTCACGCCCTCCCCGGGTGTGACCTAGGGCGTGTCGCCTGTTCCAGAGGAATCCAGAAGCCAGAGGAAAATACCAGGAAAAATGGATGTCACGCCGCCCTGACACGCCCTCCCCGGGCGTGTCCCCGGGCGTGACACGGGGCATGTCGCCCTCTTCCCGAAGGTCTCTGCAACATTAAATGACATTTTGTCGCCAGCATGCCAACAGTACTATCACGCCCCCCGTCATATCACGGGCATGACATAAGGCGTGACCCCTCCTTTTCCGATGACTGACAGATTTCCGACCAATGATTTCGACGTGACGTGCGTGTCACGCCCCCCTACACGGGCGAGACCCAGGGCGTTTCCACCGATGTACAGAAGCAATCATCCTTCCTGCCAGAATCTAGAGCCCTAGGTCAACCCTGTACATGTCATGCCCCCTGACATGCCCCCTAGGGCGTGTCAAAGGGCGTGACCGACCCGTGAACTTTTCTTATAAATTAAGACCCCCCCTTCCATTTCAGCAAGCTTGGGTTGAGAGGGGGAGGTGCTGACCCCTTGTTTCTTGGTCTTTTACATGTTCTTCCCTCTCTCTCTTCCTTATTTTTGTAATTTTTCTAATCCTAGCTTAGTTCTTCTTTTGTTTTAGCTTTTGTAATAGCTCTTATAATTAGTTTTAGCATAATGTTATGCTAGCCTAGTTTTAATTTCCATGCAAGTATAGCTCTTTCATTTTCATGCAAGTTTAACTATCTTTCATTATTAATAAAAGTGCTCTTTTCTTACTTGTGTTCTTATTATACTTTACTACTCATCCCCCTCCTCCACACCATTATGATTAAATAATCCTCCTTGTACTCGATCTTGATGATCCGAGGTTCGAGTGATAAAGTTATGATATTTTAATTTACCTTTTCTTTTTAGGTTTTAGGTCTTGAATTACTCTTGATTTTTCATGGGATGGAGGTACATTATCGATATATACTCTCCACCTTTGCTTTCATTCTGGGCTAGTCGAGAGGCCGATAGAAGGAAGTAAGCATTCAAGAGTAAAGGATTTGTACGCACCCCTCGAGAGAGGCAGACGTCTGAATCTCCCGGATTGGAGTAAAATATAATAGTGGGATTCACCGCATAAAGCGAGCTTTAGGCCTCTGATTTAGATGAGATTCAGTCGGACCTTCGTAAACTCATTTGGGAACGACTTCGAGAGAAGCGTGTTCAAGCTTTAGGAACCACCACAGTCAAGGACCTTTACCCTATTAAGTTTAGGTTTTTATTGCATTTCTTAGTCGACTTTAGCCGAGGTGATTCTTGATCGAGTGCATTTCCATTTCATATTTTTAGCCCTTCGTTGTAATCGCTTCTTATAGTCCTTTAATTAACTGCAGTAGTTCTCTTTCTAGCATAGTTTTATTTCCTTAATTACAATTAGTTTCTCAAACCCTAGTTTTTCCGTCGATAAAATAATAGCCTTCGTATGAGTAAGTGTACTCAACAGTTCCCGGATTTCAATACGGCACTTGTGTCTCATAGCTACAGTTCGATAGGTATACTTGCCTCATTGAATTGCTAGTTCGGTTGCTTTTATTTTCTTCGAAGCTTAGTGACCACCAAGTTTTTTGCGCCGTTGTCGAGGAGAAACTTTCGTTGATATATTGAAAACACGAACATATTAATTTTATCTCTACTCTTTTTCATCCTCTTTCTTAAAATTTTTTTTTTAAAAAAAATTTCTTACCGCTCTTAATAGTAACCAAATTCAAAAATATTCTACGCCACCTAATTCTCTCAAAAAGGGCAAAGCGGCTTTAAGTGCCGCTATCTTGTCTTATACCTTGCGAACCCTTCACCGGGTATTCCTTAGGAAGTTCGAGAGTTAATCTATTAAAAAAAATCTATTTCAAAAAAAAATCTAGCTTTTCTTTCTTCTCTTCTCTTCTCTTCTTTTAGTGCATGACCCGCGGGAGTCCGTCGGTTATTCTGGACTTTGACTATGAAATTGAGCGTACTCTTTTGAGAAGATTGCGATTTGAAGGTCATACTATCCAAGTGCCGGTTGAGGACTCTGAGTCATTCTCTACTCTAAGAATTGAAGAACCCAACGTAGATGAAGCCTTGCAAAGGACTATATCCTATTATGCAAGGCCGAATCTCGAGGGAACAGAATAGAGCATAGTCTGCCCTACTATAGCAAATAATAACTTTGAATTAAAGCCTAGCATAATTCAAATGGTGCAGTAGAATGTGCAATTTGACGGACTTCAAGATGAAGATCTGAACACACATATAGCAAGCTTTCTTGAAATTTGTGACACCTTCAAGATAAATGGTGTCACAAATTATGCTATTAGGCTAAGATTCTTCCCCTTCTATTTAAGAACTAAAGCTAAGCAGTGGCTTAACACTCTACCTAAGAATAGCATAACCACCTGGAATGAATTAACTAAAAATTTTTTTGCAAAGTATTTTCCGCCACCTAAAACTGCAAAACTTAGGAATGAAATCTCTGCCTTTGGACAAATAGACTCCAAAAACTTATACAAAACCTGTGAAAGATTAAAAGAATTATTAAGACGATGCCTACATCACGCGCTGCCTGTATGTTTACAAATGTAGACGTTCTATAATAGGCTAAATCAAAATACAAAGAAAATGATAGATGCATCTTCTAGCGGTACTTTAAATCATAAGGCCCCAGAAGCAACTCTTAGTCATTTCGAGGACATGGCCATGAACACATATCAGTGGAATGTGCCTAGGTCCCTCCCAAACAAACCTGCAGGTATCTTTGAAGTGGACAATGTCTCCCAGCTCGCTCTACAAGTTGAAATATTAAGCAAAAAGATAACGGAGATGACTGCTGCCTCTGCCCCTTATGTATGGGAATCTGACACTCCTTCCCCCGAAAAATTAGATTTTGTTAACAATATGCCTATAAATGATTTTAATAATTTTTCTGCTGCGAATTTTCATCCTCTTGGTTTTAATTTTCCGAATAGTTATAATCTTGCCTTAAGAATTCATCCGAATTTTTCATGGAGTAATCCATCGAATGCTATGCGCCCGCCACCACAAAATGATTTTTCTGAACCACCACCACCACTACTTCAAAATTATCAAAAACCTCCATGCTTAGAGGAGTTACTTTCAAAATATATCGCCACAACTAATGCTACAATAAGAACCTAAACTGGAAGCGTAAAAAGTCTAGAAAATCATGTAGGACAGCTTGCTAAAATTATTTCTGAGCGACCGGCAGGGTCTCTTCCTTCCAATACCGAGCCCAACCCGAGAGAGCAAGCGAAAGCTATAACTCTTCGGAGTGGGAAGCAAGTTCCCAGTATGGTAAGTGAAGAGCCCGAGGAAAGCTCTGCCCCCGCTTTTAAAAATCAAAGCTTCGCCCCCATTTTAAAAATTCCACCCTCTGTTGAAGAAGTTATCACCCCCATTTAAGAAAATGATATCTCTCCACCACCCATCTTTAAAAATAATCCAAATCCGCCTTACCCATCATAACTTAATAAACAATGTCAGGACGATCAATTATCCCATTTCTTAGAGATGTTTAAGCAAATCCACATAATTCTGCCCTTCCATGAAGCGATTTCCCAGATGCCGAAGTATGCTAAGTACCTTGAGGACCTCCTGACCAACAAGAAGAAGTTATAGAACCTTTCGAATGTTACGTTAAACGCCGAGTGTTCTACGGTTTTGACAAACGTCTTACCAAAAAAAATCAGTGACTCGAGTAGTTTTTCTATTCTGTGTGTCTTTGGTTATCTTTTTGTCAAGAACGCATTAGCTGATTTAGGTGCGAGTATTAACCTGATGCCCCTCTCGTTGTTTAAGAAGATTGGAGCATTGGTAGCATTAACCCCACAACGCATGAGTATCCAGCTCGCCAACAGATCCGTTAAGTACCCGTTAGGAATAGTGGAGGATGTCTTAGTAAAAGTCGACAAGTTCATCTTCCCGGTGGACTTTGTCATTTTGTACATCGAAGAAGACGTCGAGGTTCCCTTAATCCTTGGTCGACCCTTCCTTACCACCTCCCGAGCTATCATTGATGTAAGCAATGGTAAGCTCTTCCTTCGAGTAGGCGATGACGAAGTAAATTTCTCTATCACACCTTCGATGAAAAACACCTTAGCAAATGATGACTCCTAATTTTTCATTAATGCCGTGAGTGATGAATCTTCTTATTGCCTCTCTAATTTTGAAAAAGAAATTTCTGCTTTTTGTTCCTCCTCTTCTTTTCCAACTGAATCGCTACACCTAAGTGAAGAAAGTGTAGAATCCTCTTATCTTTTATCTGATTTTGAAAAAGAATTTTCCGATTTTTGTTTCTATTCTACTCTTCCAACTGATTCGCTATATGAGCCGCCTTGGCCACCAGCTCAACCCCTTTTAATTTTTTGTCTAAAAAAATCTACGAAGATATAGTCTTTTAAAAAGAAAGAATTTCTCAAACCTCTTATGAAGAACCCCCTACCCTAGAACTTAAATAACTTCCTGAACATCTCAAGTACGCCTTCTTAGAAAAGAACTCCAAGCTGCAAGTTATAGTTTCGGCCTACCTCACGGATGTCCAAAATGAAAAACTTCTTTTAGTTCTACGTAAACATAACCGAGCTATTGCTTGGCAGATTTCCGATATCAAGGGCATAAGCCCATCCTTATGCACTCATAAAATTTTAATGGAAGATAATTTGCGTAACTCCATACAACCTCAGCGCCGCATAAATCCCAACATAAAAGAAGTAGTTAAGGGCGAGGTTATGAAACTCTTAGACGCAGAAATTATCTACCCTATATCCGATAGTACGTGGGTTAGCCCTATTCTGGTAGTACCAAAGAAGGGAGGGATAACAGTAGTTAGTAATGAAAATAACAAATTAATCCCGACACGGATGGTGATGGGATGGCATATGTGTATCGATTATAGGAAGCTGAATGACGCCACCCGCATGGACAACTTTCCTTTGCCGTTTATCGACCAGATTTTAGAACGACTATCCGGCCATAGATTTTATAGTTTCTCGATGGCCTCTTAGGGTATTTTCAAATCCCCATCTCTCCCGAGGACCAAAAGAAAAATACGTTTACTTGTCCCTTCGGCACCTTCTCCAACCGAAGAATATAATTGGATTGTGCAATGCGCCAGCTACATTCAAGTGATGTATGCTCGCTATCTTTGACAAGTATGTAGAAAGCATTATGGAGGTATTTATGGACGATTTCCCCGTGTTCGGCGATTCCTTTGATAGATGTTTAGAAAACCTCGAAAAAGTCTTAGAACGATGCGAAGAGACTAACCTTGCCCTAAATTGGGAAAAATGTGATTATATAGTAAGGGAAGGGTTAGTTTTGGTTCATAAAATTTATGCGAGAGGTATTGAGGTAGATATTGCGAAGATAGAAGTTATCGAGAAGGTGCCGCCGCCTACAAATATAAAAGCAATACGAAGTTTCTTAGGTCACACTTGTTTCTACCGCCGCTTCATAAAGGACTTATCCAAGATCTCCAAGCCCCTCACCCATCTTCTAGAAAATGACGTCCCATTCATTTTTGATGACTCTTGTCTTTCTGCCTTCGAATTAATAAGAGAAAAGTTAATTAATGCACCAATTATGATAGCTCCAGTATGGGACCTTCCATTTGAGATAATGTGTGATGCGAGTAGTTTCGCTGTGGGAGCCGTATTAGGTCAACGCATATCTAAAAACTTCCACCCCATATATTACGATAGTAAAATACTCACATTTGCATATGAAAATTACACCACGACTTAGAAGGAGCTCCTAGCTACAGTATTCGCTTTCGATAAATTCTGTCCTTATATTACACTTTTGAAAATTATTGTTTTTACGGACCACACGACCGTCAAATATCTTCTTGCCAAAACGGATGCCAAGTCACACTTGATTCGCTGGGTCTTACTCCTCTAGGAGTTTGACTTAGAGAACCATGATAAGCGAGGAGCCGAGAACTTGGTCGCCGACAATCTCTCCAGATTATACAATCCCTTTATAGAAAAATTTAATGAAAAATCTTTTAATGAATATTTTCCTGATGAGAAGCTACTTTCAATTAACACATTTACTACTCCTTTGTTCGCACACATCGCCAACTATTTAGTGGCCTGGGTGCCCCCAAAATAGTTCTCCTCTCAACAAAGAAAGAAATTCTTTTCTGAGCTGAAGAACAATTTTTGGGAAGACCGGCATCTTTTAAGAATCTGGGCGGACCAAGTGATAAGGAGATGTGTTTCTTATGAAGAAGGAGTTGATATTTTAAAACACTTACATGAAGGTCCGACAGGTGGGCACTATCAAGCTGCTCGCACCGCTCACAAGGTGCTTTGCGCGGGTTTTTACTGGCCTAGCATGTTTAAAGACGCGCAAGTCTTTGTGAGTAGGTGTGATAGTTGCCAATGTGTTGGAACACCCTATTACCATTTGGACCAGGATGACTATACTTCTATAGGGATTTTGTGTTGTGACCTCCTTGTTGTTATAAAGGTCACATAGGCTAGTTAGAGTAATCTTCAGCTCGACGTAGAGTCGACCTCTGCTCGATGCAGAGTCGATCTCAGCTCGACGCAGAGTCGATCTCAGCTTGACGCAGAGTCGACCTCAGCTCGACGTGGAGTCGACCTCAGCTTGACGTTCCGTCGAACCCAGTTCTGCTCTCAGAAAACACTCTCTGGCCGATGTGTGTCGTGCTCAGATCGACGTTTTATTGTGAGCTCGACACTTTCCAGACTCCCGTCAGTTTTGAATAGAAATTCAAATTCCTTCTGTCAGACAATTAATGCTGAAGATTTATTGGCCGTTACAGCATATCTGGTGCATGGCTCAAGGAATTTTCTAAGGAATTTCTGCCTGTCATTTCCTTTGAGGCATGAACATTTAAGGAAAGCAATTAATGCTGACTTCCAACGGCTATCAAAGAAAAGGAAGAAGAAGACTCAGTTATATTATTCATTCATCCCTTTTTTCATATACAGAGAATATACAGAGAGACATATAACAATACAGGACTTCAGCTATTCTCTGTGTGATATTGTTTTGAAAGCTCACTCACAGGAATTCTGATTGCTTCAGACACAACCATCCAACCTTCTTGGATCATTCCTTGCTGGAGCAAATCAGATCTTTGAAGACCTGTCACCCTTGTGCAGAGCTCTCCTTCCTGAACTTCTTCTTGATCTCAGGGGGAGCTTTGACAACAACTACAGATCCACTTTTGCTTCTCTCTGCTTGTTGATAGAGAAGACAACTTCATTCTTTTTCTTTTTCTTTCTGTACAGGGTTTTAACTCCCTTCAAAAGTTACTTTTGGTTTTGCTGAAACCTGGTCAAAATCAGCTCCTTTGGTTTGTGAGAACCTGGTCAAAAACTCTCTGGTGCTCAAAACACCTGATCAACTCATCTTGAAGTGGATTCCTATCAAGGGTGATAGAAGAGTGGATGTACCCAGATTTGGGGAACCACTATAGCTCCTTGTGTCGTCTGGATTGCTTGCTTCTTTGTGTTTTGCTTTGTGCTGTGAATTTCTTTTTACTCTGATTATTTGCTATAGCACCTTACACTAAGTAAAGTCAAACTTTCTCTGCACTCAAGTTTTTATTTGCAAAATTATTTTAAATAACTCTATTCACCCCCCTCTAGAGTTAGGATTGATCTTATCCTGCACTTTCAATTGGTATCAGAGGGAGGTTGATCATTCATACAGGCTAACACCTGGATCAAAAGATCTCTGATAAGATCATTTCTCTCAAAAAGGGTTATTTCTTTTAGTTTTACTTATCTTTAAAACTCATGGCACAAAACAAGGACTTTGCTAGCACCAGACCTCCTATGTGCAATCTCTCTAAGTTTGCACTATGGAAGGCAAGGATTAGACTTTACATGAACTCTTTTGATGAAGACATTTTTAATTCTGTGTTGACAGATTGTCCAAGACCTCCCACAGGAACAAGTACATCAGCTGTTCCTCCTCCTTCAGGAACTGATGCTGACATAAAGAAGTGGAAGGCAGCAGATGCTAAAGCCATGAACATTTTGGCTCAAACCATGTCAGATGACATTTTCCAGAAAGTAGCTGATTGCAACACTGCTAAAGAGATCTGGGAAAAACTTTCAGAAATTGTATCAGGTTCTGCAGATGAAAGGAAGGATAGGAGATCCTACCTCATCACCCAGTATGAGAACTTCAAAAAGGCAGAGTCTGAGTCAGTTGCTGACATGTACAATAGACTGAGCCTAATCATCAGTGAGCTTAGATCACTAGAGAAGGACATATCTCTCACTGAGATAAATGACAAGATACTGACTTGTTTCCCTAGCTTTGGGACTCAAGAATCTGGTCAATTAAAGATGGAAGAAATGTCTGTGAGTTATCCACAGAAGCTCTTCTAGGAAAGCTCAAGAGTTATGAGCAATTCATTAAGAAGAGAGAAAAAAGCAGAAGACATCCACACCAACAGAAAAGGTTGAGAAAACTATTGCCTTCAAAGCACAGGAAGAAGAACCTAAAGAAAAGGTGTTGGGAAATGAAGAGCTTATGAGCCTACTGGTCAAAAGGTTCAATAAGCTGAATAAGAGGAACTTCAGAAGATGGTCATCCAAAGACAAAGACAAGCCAAGGTATGACAGATCTACTAATAAAGATATTATCTGCTTTGGCTGCAGGAAACCAGGACACATTTTCCCCAACTGTCCAGAAAATCAAGACAAGGATAGAAGGGACAAGATGGAAAGAAAGGATAAAAGGAAGGATAAGGAGTCAAGGAAATACCATGACAAGCCTTCCTCCAGCAACAGCAAGCACACCAGAAAAGGATTTGTGGCTGAATCCTGGAGTGACTCTGATGAGTCTGATTCATCATCCAGCTCTAGTGATGATGAGGATGATGCAGAAGAAAAAGGATTCTGCATGATGGCCATCAGTGCATCTCAAAAGAACACTGATTCAGAGCCTGGTGCTGATTACCTATCTGATCAGGAACTCACTAAGGATCAGGTAATAGATTCATTTGACTTTACCTCTGATGAATTTAAATCTGAGTTCAAATCTATGTGCATTGACTTGATTGAATCTCAAAAATTGATTAAAACTCTCAGAGAACAATTAATTGAATGCAAATCCATCAACTCAGATAATCTTAGACTCTTAGAAGAGTTGAAGCAGTGTGGGGAGGAGATAGCTTCACTGAAAAGTGAGCTATCTAAGGCCAAACAATTTGAAGAAACCCTTAATGGGAGAAGTATCAAATTGATGGACATCACAAGTACAGTGAACTCAAGATTGAATGGTTCACTGGGCTTGGGTGCTTCATCCAGCCAACCCATAGTGCTGACAACTCCAATCAAATTTACCAGTGAGAAAGGTAAAGGAGTCTTGATAGTGGCTAGGAAGAATGCTGACTTAACCCAGGAAACTGGACAAAAAGCGTCGAACGAAGCTCGACGGACGTCGACCAGAGCTCGACGTAATCGCAAGAGAACGTCGAACTCAGGTCGACGCCCTCTACCTTCTGAACAAAGCAAGCCTTCGCCGTCGAATGGAGCTCGACGCACTCACCAGAGTCCGTCGACCGAAGCTCGACGTGCGTCGAGCCAAGCTCAGAGCAAAAATCAGTTCTCAGGGGTTAATTCAAAATTTAATTCCAGCTCCACATCTCATCACTTTAACCCTTATGCTGAATGGATAATACCTCCTAGGAGATATCATCCTGCAGGCTATAAGAGTCAACCTGAGATGTCTTTTATTTCAGAATTTAAAGGATATCAAGAAAGGCCCAAGGTAAACTGGGTCAAAAACAATTGATTTGTTGTATGTGCAGATAAAGACCTATCCAATTGAGAACCAGTAGTGGTACTTGGATAGTGGGTGCTCAAAGCACATGACTGGCAACAAGGAGAACCTTGTGTCCTTCAAAGCCAAACATGGACCCAAAGTAATCTTTGGAGATTCAAATTTTGGACAAACAAAAGGCTATGGCCAAGTCAAAATAGGGTCAATTACATTCAAGAAAGTGGCCTATGTGGAAGGACTAAAGCACAACTTAATCAGCATCAGCCAGCTTTGTGATGCTGGTTATCAGGTTTGGTTTACCAACTCAGCATGCAATATTGCATTAAATGACAACATTGTTTTAATTGGTAATAGACAAGATAACATATATCTAGTTGATTTCAATTCATCTAAAGTAGACATTTGTTTATTTAACTCCCTTAGCAAACCTAATGAACTTTGGCATAAAAGACTAGGACATGTGAACCTTAGAACCATTGCTAAGTTATCCCAAGACAACCTTGTTAGAGGACTACCTTCTGGTCCCTACAAGAAGGAAGGACTTTGCAAGGCCTGTCAGTTAGGCAAGCAAACTAAAAACAGTTTCAAGTCACTAAATAAGAGTGACTCACCTAGAATTTTGTACTTATTGCACATGGACCTTTTTGGACCAATTAATGTACAAAGCCTAGGAGGGAAATCTTATGCTTTAGTAGTTGTAGATGACTTCTCAAGATTCACTTGGGTGTTCTTTCTGAGGAAGAAGTCTGATAACTTCAAGATTTTGACAGATTTTCTCAAAGCCATACAGATTGAGTTCAATACTCACATTGCCCTGATCAGAAGTGATCATGGGACAGAGTTTGATTCTCTTCTTATGCTAGAGTTCTGCCAGAAGGAAGGTATCAGGCACACTTTCTCAGCTCCAAGAACTCCTCAACAAAATGGGGTAGTTGAAAGGAAAAACAGAACCCTTATTGAATCTGCCACAACATTGTTGACAGATGCTCACCTTCCTCTAACCTTTTGGGCAGAGGCTGTGAACACCTCCAACTATGTTTTGAATAGAAGCCTGATACATAAACTAAAGGGTAAGACTCCCTATGAGTTACTCAAAGGGAAGAAACCTAAAGTAAATTATTTCAAAATTTTTGGTTGCATTTATTTCATTCACAATAATGACAAGAAATACCTAGCTAAATTTGAAGCCAAAGCTGATGAAGTAGTGTTTCTGAGATACTCCATGACTAGCAAGGCTTATAGGGTTTTTAACAAGTGCTCAAATAAAATTGAAGAATCCATGCATGTTACATTTGATGAAACTAACATGTCTTATAAGGAGAAGGAGACTTCTACCATAAGCAATTTGCAGGAACATTCAATTTCAGAAAATCTGAAGCAGCTTACCATCACAGACAAAGGGTCATTACCTTCACCAATTCAGCAAGACACTGAACTCAGTGACAATGAAGAGGAATTTCAGGTTTTGGAAAGTTCAAAAGGCCAACAAATTGAAGAACCAGTTGTTGTTCCACAAGAGGAAACAACAACACAGGTTGGTGCATCATCAACACCCCTTGTTGATCTTGCAACAACAAGAGATCACCCAATCTCACAAGTAATTGGAGATATCTCAGTGGGTGTGCAAACAAGGAATCAAGTTAATCAAAATATTATGCACACCTGCTTTCTTTCTCAAATTGAGCCTCAAACCATACAAGATGCAGAGCAAGATCCAAACTGGATCACTGCAATGCAGGAAGAGTTGAATCAATTTGAAAGGAATAAAGTTTGGGAATTAGTACCAAGACCAAGGAACCAGCAAATTGTTGGAACCAAATGGGTATTCAGAAACAAGTTGGATGATCAAGGAATAATTGTGAGAAACAAGGCAAGACTTGTTGCACAAGGATATTGCCAAGAAGAAGGAATTGATTATGACCAAACCTTTGCACCAGTTGCAAGGTTGGAGGCCATAAGAATCTTCCTTGCATATGCAGCTCACAAGAGATTCAAGGTATATCAGATGGATGTCAAGAGTGCATTTCTCAATGGAGACATCAAGGAAGAAGTTTATGTAAAGCAACCTCCAGGTTTTATCTCTCCAACCTTTCCTGATCATGTTTTTAAACTGCATAAAGCTTTATATGGTCTCAAGCAAGCTCCTAGAGCATGGTATGAGACCTTAGCTTGTTTTTTGTTGGAAAATGATTTTAAAAGGGGTAGAGTAGACCAAACTCTTTTTGTTAGAACCCATAGGTCCCATACCCTACTAGTACAAGTTTATGTAGACGATATCATATTTGGGTCTACAGATTCAAACTTATGCAAAAAGTTCTCACAACTTATGCACTCAAAGTTTGAAATGAGTAGCATGGGTGAGCTTGCTTTCTTTCTTGGATTGCAAGTTAAACAACATGTGGATGGCATTTTCATTTCTCAAACCAAGTATGCAAGAGAACTGGTTAAGAAATTTGGAATGTCTGAAGCATCCTCTATGAAAACACCTATGCCTACAAATGCTGTTTTAGATGCTGATGAATCTGGAAAACCAGTTGATCAGACAAGCTATAGAGCAATCATTGGCTCATTACTTTATCTAACAGCTACTAGACCAGATATAATGTTTGCTACATGCATTTGTGCTAGATTCCAAGTAAGCCCTAGAGAGTCCCACCTCACATTAGTTAAGAGGATTCTTAGGTATGTAAAAGGTTGTCCTAATCTAGGTCTCTGGTATCCACATGACTCAGGATTTGATCTAACTGGATTTTCAGATTCTGATTATGCTGGATGTAGAGTAGACAGGAAAAGCACCAGTGGAACTTGTCAATTCCTTGGTGATAGACTTGTCTCCTGGTTCTGTAAGAAACAAACCTCTGTGTCCACATCAACTGCTGAAGCTGAATACATGGCTGCAGGCAGTTGTTGCTCACAGATTTTGTGGATTCAAAACCAGCTCCTAGACTATGGCTACAACTTAGAGATGTCTAAAATCTTTTGTGACAATACCAGTGCAATATCTATTGCTCAAAATCCAGTTCTCCATAGTAGGACCAAGCACATAGAGATCAGACATCACTTCTTAAGGGATAATGTAGAAAAGAAGAAAATTGCACTAGAATACAAACTACAGAGAGGAGATATTTTCACCAAGCCCTTGGATGAAAAGAAGCACTTCATTTTCCTCAATCAGTTGGGAATGCTAGATGGAGACAGCATAAAATAAAACTCCAAGATTTTGAAACCCATAATTCACAGGAATAGGAAAAATTTCATTTTAAAATTTCCTGTCTGAGTGGTTTCCTTGAGCTCTGAACTAAGCTCGACGCTGCGTCGAACGGAGATCGACGGTCCGTCGCCCTCAAAAGCGTCGAACGTCGAACTCAGCTTCTAGCGTCGAACTAAGTTCACAGCTCCCTGGCTTCTTGAGTTTCTCTCTCCCCGGTCGACGTCTTCGTTCAACGTCGACCTGAGCTCGACGTATAGCATCAGCCCAAGCGTCGAACGTCGACCTAAGCTGGACGCTGTTGAGTCGTTTCAGTTCTCCTAGAGCCTTAGAGCGTCGAACTGAGCTCGACGTTCTTTCCTTTTCTGCGTCGAACCCTAAGTATAAAATCATTTTTTCATCGTCGTTCGCAGTTGCGCTTTCATATCTTTCTGCTCAAGCTTTCTCCCTCCAAATACTTTACTCTTGATCTTGGAAGGTATTCTTTTTGCAGGAAAATGGCAATCACAGCAGGAGCTCTGGCGGCCATGAAGTTCGATTCTGGATTCGATATCGACTTCGACTCTTTTGATGGATCTCCACAATACTTTCTGGATATACTGGACCTCTTCAAGGAGCAGCAACTTGGTTAACTTTATGTCAACCAGGATCCCTCTCCCAGAGTCAGAAATCAAAGAGTGGAGTCTTACAGCAGTTATCTCAGATAACAATACATTGACTGGGAAAGTTTCAGGAAATGAGGTAGCCATCTCACCTCAAATCATTTCAGAAGTGTTCAACTTTGCTGCTGGAGATGATGGCATAGAACTATCTGTGGAAGAGTATGCCTTGATGCTGGACAGGATGGGGCATGCTGCTGGTAACCCCTCTAAACTCCTCAAAGTTAACCTAGCTATTGAATATAGGTTATTAGCAGACATTACAGGCAAAGTGATCTGTGCAAAGAGGACTGCACATGATGCAATTACTAGGCATCAGTTCTGCCTTATGCTGCTGCACTTATGGATAAGAAACATCCCAACTGGGGATTGATTGTGTTTGAAATGATTAAGAAAAAATTGGATAAAAACTCTGTCCACTTTGGAAGAGTTCTTGGGTTGATTCTCAACCATTGCTGCCCCCAACTGCTTGTGTCCTCCAAGAAGCACATCAATGCTTCCAAGAGGCTCACATGTGCCCTAATTGGCAAGTGGGACAGAAGAATTGTGAATCCCAGGGCAGCAGCAGCAATGAAGTCTTCTGCAGACACCAGGACTGTAGAGGTCACTCTCCCTCAGTCCACTGGTCCAGAAGCAGGGACTTTGCCATCTGACTCCCTCTCCCTCCCATCCACTTTCATCCCCTCAACCACAGTCATTCCATCCACTCAACCTCTACCTTCCTCCATCTCTACCATAGCCTCCTCCCTTCCACCTCACACCACTTTCCTTCCCATAAGCTTGGATTCCACCCCTCATGCGGATCTCGTTTCTTTTGACATGCATGAAGACTCCTTCATGGATGCCTCTACCTCCTCTCCACATGACTTTCACCATCCATCCACTTTTTCAAAGCTACTCTTTTCCTCCATCCATGAGCCAGTTACACCTCCACTGTCTACCCCACCCTCAACATCTTCCTCATTTACAGTTTCTGCTACTCCATCTACCTCTACTCAAGTTCCCCTTGAGCAAGTAGCTCTCCTGCCCTTAGCCAATCAAATCTTTGACCTTCTGTCCCCTAGGCTCTCCTCCCTCTTGGATGCCAAGCTGGCTCCTCTCCTCCTTTCCCTGAGAACTCTCTCTCACTCTGTCTCCTCCCTCTCCTCTCATCTGGCATGCCCTTCTTCTGGGGGCCTAGAGTCAGCTGCCACTGATTCTAGGCAGGGGGAGATGTCTGCAGAAGAAGAGCTGCATCCTTCATCAGTTCATCCTTCTTCAGTTCAGGTTGTTCAGACATGTTCAGAGACAGTATCAGTTGCAGAAGTTCAGATAGTATCTGAGGCTCCTCCTCCAGCTTCAATTCAGCTCATCAGCAGTTCCTTAGACCTTCAGTGTTTGGCATCTTCTGTCCAGAGCTTCTCCCCTCCAGCTCAGATTCAAGAAGACCTTTCCATGGCACCTGAGGCTCCTCCTCCTAATTCAGAACTGCTTCAAGAAGATCTGTCTAGGGCTATTGTCCCTTTTCAGAAGATCCCTGATGTAGCAGTGGTAGCAGTGGCTCCTGCTAATGATGAAATTGAAATGTTAGCAGCTGTTGAAACTTCAGGTGAAGCGATTGAGACACCTGATGCAGTTGAGACCCATGTCTCCCAAGCCCTTCAGGAACCAGCCTCTTTAGTCTCTATGGCTCCTGAGGCTGTGCCCTCTCCTGCAGTGGTAGACTCCTCCTCCCCACTGACAGCAGATCTTCCTTCAGTTTCCTCCTCAGCAGCTCCAGACTCCATCAGTTTTCCTATCTCTAAAAGGAAGTACATAGATCCATATGAAGAATCTCAAAGTTCAGAAGATGAGTTTGCTACAGATTCTGATGACTCCTCTGCAACTATTGCAAGGAAGAGGAAAGCTAGATCAAAAGCTTTGAAAAGAGTTCCAATGGCCAGAGCCACAGACCATGACATTCCCTACTATATCAAATACAATTGTGAAATCACAGAGCCATGGATGCAGTACTCCCAAAATCAGAGAAAAGCAATGAAGAAGAAAAGAAAATTCAATGAAGGACCATCCAAGCCTGTCCATCAGCCTCCACCTCCACCTCCTCCAGATGCAGGTGCAGGTGCTAGTCTATCTTCCAATCCAGCCCCTTCAGCTCTACATGGAAAGACATATCAAGCAAGAAGATATCAAGGAGACAGTCAGCAAAGGGGAGGTCAGCAAAGAGGAAACTATAGAGGCAGGCAGTCCAGAGGAAGATCAGGTTCTCAACCTTATCAAAGGGGAGGAGCCATTGATCCAACCTCTGGTCCCTATCCTTATAGACCTAGAGCTGACCTCACCCCAACTACCTCTCAAGAACTCTCCTCTAACAGATTTGAACCAGCAGTACCTTTTGAAGATCCCACCAAAACTCCTGCCTACTAGAAAGCTAGAATGACAGAAATGGCTGCTTTAAATGAGATTAATAAAGCTAGAGAAAAAGTTCTGGACACCTCTCATATCAGTACAATGTCAGACCAAAGAAAAGAGGAATTGGAGAAATATAAGTCTAAGAAATTCTTTGATTCAGACAGATATATGCAACTCCATCCTGCAGCTGTACCACCCAGTGCAAGAGATCAAAAGTCTTTAGGTGCAGCTGATGATTACAGATCTAAAAAGGAAGCTTCAAATCCAAACAGAGAAATCATCTTCAAGAAGAGTGATCAAGACAAAGCCCCAAAGGGAAAGTAAAGTAAGATGCTTTAATTCTTTCTATATGCTGGACTCAGGACATTTGAACAATTGTGCTGCTATATAATGTTATATATGCTGCTTTTTATTCTGTCATGTCTGGTTGTATTGTAGTGTATTGTATCTGCTTTATCTTCCTTTGAATCCCTAAATTCATGTAAATAGTAATCCTAATCCAAATAGGGGGAGATTGTTGGAACACCCTATTACCATTTGGACCAGGATGACTATACTTCTATAGGGATTTTGTGTTGTGACCTCCTTGTTGTTATAAAGGTCACATAGGCTAGTTAGAGTAATCTTCAGCTCGACGTAGAGTCGACCTCTGCTCGACGCAGAGTCGATCTCAGCTCGACGCAGAGTCGATCTCAGCTCGACGCAGAGTCGACCTCAGCTCGACGTGGAGTCGACCTCAGCTCGACGTTCCGTCGAACCCAGTTCTGCTCTCAGAAAACACTCTCTGGCCGATGTGTGTCGTGCTCAGATCGACGTTTTATTGTGAGCTCGACGCTTTCCAGACTCCCGTCAGTTTTGAATAGGAATTCAAATTCCTTCTGTCAGACAATTAATGCTGAAGATTTATTGGCCGTTACAGCATATCTGGTGCATGGCTCAAGGAATTTTCTAAGGAATGTCTGCCTGTCATTTCCTTTGAGGCATGGACATTTAAGGAAAGCAATTAATGCTGACTTCCAATGGCTATCAAAGAAAAGGAAGAAGAAGACTCAGTTATATTATTCATTCATCCTTTTTTTCATATACAGAGAATATACAGAGAGACATATAACAATACAGGACTTCAGCTGTTCTCTGTGTGATATTGTTTTGAAAGCTCACTCACAGGAATTCTGATTGCTTCAGACACAACCATCCAACCTTCTTGGATCATTCCTTGCTGGAGCAAATCAGATCTTTGAAGACCTGTCACCCTTGTGCAGAGCTCTCCTTCCTGAACTTCTTCTTGATCTCAGGGGAGCTTTGACAACAACTACAGATCCACTTTTGCTTCTCTCTGCTTGTTGATAGAGAAGACAACTTCATTCTTTTTCTTTTTATTTCTGTACAGGGTTTTAACTCCCTTCAAAAGTTACTTTTGGTTTTGCTGAAACCTGGTCAAAATCAGCTCCTTTGGTTTGTGAGAACCTGGTCAAAAACTCTCTGGTGCTCAAGACACCTGATCAACTCATCTTGAAGTGGATTCCTATCAAGGGTGATAGAAGAGTGGATGTACCCAGATTTGGGGAACCACTATAGCTCTTTGTGTCGTCTGGATTGCTTGCTTCTTTGTGTTTTGCTTTGTGCTGTGAATTTCTTTTTACTCTGATTATTTGCTATAGCACCTTACACTAAGTAAAGTCAAACTTTCTCTGCACTCAAGTTTTTATTTGCAAAATTATTTTAAATAACTCTATTCACCCCCCTCTAGAGTTAGGATTGATCTTATCCTGCACTTTCACAATGGTCGTGCAACATTTAAAATAAAAATGAAATGCTGCAAAATTATTTCCTCGAGTGCGAAATTTTCGACCTCTAGGGAATCGATTTTGTTGGCCCTCTTCCTTCTAGCTTCGAAAATAAGTATATTTAGGTAATCGTTGATTATGTTTCACGTTGGGCTGAAACCAAAGCTCTTCCAACGAACGACTCTCGAGTTGTAGTTACCTTGTTGAAAAAGTTATTTTATCGATTCGGAATGCCTCGAGGCATCGTTAGTGACAGGGGTTCCCATTTCTATAATGCATAGTTTTCATAAATCCTTACAAAATACGACATTACACATAAGCTTTCAATAGCCTACCACCCCCAAACTAACGGAGAAGTCAAAGTAGTGAATAGAGAAATAAAAAGAATATTAGAAAAGACTGTTTCAACTTCTAGGAAAGACTGGTCAGCCAAATTAAACGATGCTCTATGGGCCTACCGAACTGCGTACAAAACCGCCCTCGGATGTACGTCGTATCGGCTGGTCTATGGAAAATCTTGTAATTTACCCGTAGAATTAGAACACCGCGCTTTTTGGGCCTTAAGGTTTTTAAACCTCGATCCCCACTCTGTCGGTGGCCTTAAAAAATTTCAACTTAATGAACTCGACGAGTGGTGCTCTTATGCTTACGAGAATAATAAACTTTATAAAGAGCAAACGAAGCGTTTGCACCATAAGCACTTAAGGCATCCGAAAACCTTTAAGCCGGGTTACCAAGTTCTTTTATATAATTATCGATTGCGTTTATTTCCTAGAAAAATAAATCTCGTTGGTCTGGGCCCTTTTCTGTTATGCAAGTTTTTCCTTATGGTATTGTTTTAATTTCTCACCCTAATAAGTGTAATTTCAAAGTGAATGGTAAGCGTCTTAAACTTTATTTATCTGGTGATGATGATGTAAGTCCAAACATCTTTAAGTATCTGCTGCACGAACTATAGCTTTGAACTTTTATTTCTTGTTAAATACTATTTTATTTCTGGACAACAATATTTTTGGAAAATATTATTTTTGATGCGTTGAGCTCAACGACGCTTTAAACAAAGAGCGCTCTTGGGAGGCAACCTAAGTTATCTTTTTTTGTTTTCTTTATTTTACAATTTTTGCCCCGGACGGCTCCGACAAGCTGAAGCTTCTGCAATCTCCTGCTCCAATGTTGTTGAATCCATCACGAAGTCCAAAGAAGAAGCTTGGGGGAGTGGCATCACTCAGCTTTCGCAGCAAATAAATCCGGGGAAGTACCTGTTTTCCAATTCTGTCTTTCAATAATGTACTTTAATTTTTGTCTCCTTCTCAAATCCCCTTCTTTTTCCATTGAGGACAATGTTAATTTTAAGATTGGGGGAGGACTTCCTCCTTCTTTTTGCATAGTGTAAATTTTTTTTTCATTTTTTGTATATTTTTTTTCAAAAATCCCACAAAAATGAATATCTTAAAATTCCAAAAAAAATAAGAAAATATTTCCAAAATCCAAAAAAAGAGAATATTTCAAAAATTAAAAAATATTTGCTTTTTTGTTCTTACTTTAATAGTTTAGACATTTTGGTATCTTAATAGTACCCCTAGTTTTTGTTTTGTTTTACTCAAAATTTCCTATAAAGAACTTAGTTAATTATAATATTTCTAATCTTCTTTTTTAATTATGTTTCACAAGTAAAATGTTGGTCATGTTGTGTTCCTAATTCACGGTAGCATGTTAAGGTGAAATATTTTTCAAAAACTCGCATTTCTATTATGGTTTTTCTTTCTTCATTTTCTTTACTTCCTCAAAAATTCATCATCCACTATTTTCCTTTTCATTTTTTGAAAATTTTTGTAAGGTCAACTTTTGAAAAGCGTAGTACATTTGAACGATCTAAGTCACTTATTATTTCTATTTCCAAGATTATTTCATCAATGTTCTTTTATTATCTAGGACTTGTTTTTTGAAAATTTTCAAATCTTTGTTTTAAATAAATTTAAAAGTGTGAAAATTATTTAGGCCATTTTTGTTTTCGTTTGAGCTTTCCTGCCAACCTAAAAACTTTCACCACTAGTTAGTCGTATTTGAGCATTTTTCCAAATTCATTTGATAGCTCCTCTTTTCATATCATTTCCACCAAGGCCAAAATTTCCAACCTATCTAATCACACTAGCCTTTTTGAGTTTCATAAAATTTTTCCATGATTATGATAGGTTGTTTTGAGACATTTTTTGGAGAAAGGTTTTCAAAAAAAAAAGTATGTTCAAAAGATATGTTTGTTTTTGTTTGGCCAATTCAAAATGAAAATAAAAATATTTATGGCCTTTGTTTTGAAAAAAGAAAAAGAAAAAAAAATTGTAAAAGAAAGAAAAAAATATATATTTATTTTAATTTAAATTTTTTGAAACTCTTTATTTTGGTTTAGTGTGATTTTAAGCCTTCACGTTTATCTTTGAATTCCACTCCTAATCATATTCCTAAATCAAACGTTTCTGTCCTATTTAACTCCTTTTGATTCACGCCTTTTGAATTTTATTTAATAACTATGAAAAGAAGAAAAGTAAATTAGTTTTAGTTTTGGATTTAAAGTTAGATTTTTGTTATTTAATTGATATAATTATAATGCGTTGCTTGGATCTAGTAACAACTCAATGTGTTTTTTCATTTTTGTTGCTTTGCTTAAATCTATTTAAAGAATTTTGTAAAAATTTTGGATGATTTATTTTTGTTAGTAAAGTTTATAAAAGTTAAACTGTACCTAAATAATTGTTTTAGATTTATGTTTTGCCTTTTCCCTATTTAGAATTTCGCATGGTACTTGTGTTAGCATAATTAGAACTTTTTGATTAATCCTATTTTATGTTTATCTAGTTTTTATATTTTTGCTTGGGGATAAGCAAAGCTTAAGCTTGGGGGGAATTTGATAATACATTTTGTAGTCTTTACTATTATCGTATTTTTCTAGTTTATAATGTACAAATCTTGTATTTTAAGCTTTATTTTTATCTTTCTATTGTTAATTTTATTGCCCCTAACTTTTTCCTCTCTTTGTGCAGCTTTCCTGAAAATTTGTCAAAATTGACATGACACGCCACCCTGTCACGTCCTCCTCAGGCATGACCAAGGGCGTGTCGCCTGTTCTAGAGGAATCAAGAATCCAGAGGAAAATACTAGGATAAAAGGCTGTAACGCCCCCCTGACACGCCCTCCCCGGGCGTGACCCCGGGCGTGACACGGGGCGTGTCGCCCTCTGTCTGAAGCCTGCCGCAGCATTAAATGCCATTTCGTCTCAGCACGCCAATAGTACTGTCACGCCCCCCATCACGAGCGTGACATAGGGCGTTACCCCTCCTTTTCCAATGACTGATGGATTTTCGACTAATGATTTCGACGCGACGTGCGTGTCACGCCCCCCCTACACAAGCGTGACCCAGGGCGTGTCCACCGACGTACAGAAGCAATCATCCTTCCCTCCAGAATCCAGAGCCCGAGGTCAACCCCGTATATGTCATGCCCACTAACATGCCCCCCTAGGGCGTATCGAGGGGCGTGACCAACCCGTGAACTTTTCCTATAAATTCAGACCCCCCCTTCAATTTCAGCAAGCTTGGGGTGAGAGGGGGAGGTGCTGCCCCTTTGTTTCTTGGTCTTTTTCTTGTTCTTCCCTCTCTCTCTCTTCCTTATTTTTGTAATTTTTCTAATCCAATCTTAGTTCTTCTTTTTTTTAGCTTTTATAATAGCTCTTGTAATTGCTTTTAGCTTAATGTTATGCTAGCCTAGTTTTCATTTCCATGCAAGTATAGCTCTTTCATTTTCATGCAAGTGTTGCTCTCTTTCATTATTAAAAAAAGTGCTCTTTTCTTACTTGTGTTCTTATTATGCTTTACTACTCATCCCCCCTCCTCCACACCATTATGATTAACTAATCCTCTTTGTACTCGATCTTGATGTTCTGAGGTTCGAGCGATTAAGTTATGATGTTTTAATTTACCTTTTCTTTTTAGGTTTTAGGTTTTAAATTACTCTTGATTTTTCATGGGCTGGAGGTATATTATCGATATATACTCTCCACCTTTGCTTTCATTCTGGGATAGCCGAGAGGCCGATAGAATGAAGTTAGCATTCAAGAGTAAAGGGAGTTGTACGCACCCCTCGAGAGAAGCAGACGTCCAAATCTCCCGGATTGGAGTAAAATCCAACAGTGGGGTTCACCGCGTAAAGCGAGCTTTAGCCCTCGGATTTAGACGAGAGTCGGTCGGACCTTCCTAAACTCAGTTGGGCACGACTTTGAGAGAAGTGTGTTCAAGCTTTAGGAACCTCCACGGTCAAGGACCTTTACCCTATTAAGTTTAGGTTTTTATCGCATTTCTTAGTCGACTTTAGCCAAGGTGATTCTTAATCGAGTGCATTTCCATTTCATATTTTCAGCCCTTCGTTGTAATCGCTTCTTATAGGCCTTTAATTAACAGCAATAGTTCTCTTTCTAGTATAGTTTTATTTCCTTAATTGCAATTAGTTTCTCAAACCATTATTTTTCGGTCGATAAAATAATAGCCTCCGTGTTAATAAGTGTACTCAACAGTTCCCGGATTTCAATACGACACTTGTGTCCCCTAGCTACAGTTCGATAGGTATACTTGCCTCATTGGATTGCTAGTTCGGTTGCTTTTATTTTATTCGAAGCTTAGCGACCACCATATACTACTACAAATTTACCCATGTATGGTTTAAATACTTGGGTCATCAACCGCGAGAAGGTACTCGGTGTGTTGGTGAGCCCCTCTCCAAGCACCAACCACTCATAGAGCCCATACATAGATTTAAATGTCGTTTTCCATTCGACTCCTTCCGTATCCTTATTTGGTGGTAACCACTTTTAAGATCCAACTTTCAAAATATGGTGGCTCCGGATAACATATATAATATGGCATTCAAACGGGGAATGGGAAACCTATATTTGATAGTAATTTTAATTATGGCCTGGTAGTCTACACAACAATCTCTGAGACTTATCTTTCTTTGGGACCAAAAGGGCAGGGACGGCACATGGGCTCTTACTATGGAGAATAATTCCCTTTGCTAATAAATCTGAAATTTAAGTTTGTAACTCATTCTGTGAGGAGGGATTGAGCCAATAATTGGGAAGATTAGGCAATGATGAGCCCGGGACAAAATCAATCTCATGCTAAATTTCCTTTATGGGTGGCAACTTATATGGTAAGTCCACCGGATAGACGTCTTTATACTCTTCCAATAGAGTTCGTAGAGATAACGTTAGGTTCTCTAAAGAGGGTGAATCCTCCTTAGCTTGTAGACATACTAAAGCATGGATGACGCCATCAAAAAAGGTCTCACGCTCTAACTCTTTCTTACATATCAAGCTTATAGTTTTCTTTTCCGCAGGCACAATTGCGTCTTTGGAGGCAATCGGCGGATCCTTAGGCAGTGTGGGTTTCAAGACAATGGTCTTACAATTAAACTTGAACTCATAGGTGTTGGCTTGTCCAAAATGGGTTACTTCATAATCTTAAAGCCACGGTCGTCCTAGTAGTACATGACAAACATCCATGGGGATGACGTCGCATCACACCTTATCGATATAGCTCTTCACCGAAAGTGGCACTAAACATCGCTTAGAGACCGTGATAGACATTTTGTTTACCCACGTTATTTTATATGGATAGGGGTGCGGTTCAGTAACTAAATGCATATGAGTGATGGCGTTCTCCGAAATGACGTTTATGCAACTAACGCTATCTATTATAAATTTACACCACTTTTCACCGCTTTTAAAATTCAATGAAAAGACTTTTGTCCGATTATACTGATCCGACGAACGCGGTGTGGCCAGAATACACCTCATAACCATCATATAAGAATCATCTTCAATATCACTCGGCTCGGCATCAGATTCATCGTCAGCTTCATAGACGATCTCGGCAGGCTCAGACGTGGAGTCTAACAGTGCTAGTAGTTTACTCTTACTGGGGCACTCACTAGAGTAGTGCCCTTGGATCCCGCATGAATAACATGTGACATTAGTCTTACTAATCCGTCCTATCGAAACTCTCTCATCGGTGGGATTTCTGTTGTTCCTAGCGATAATGACAATTGAATTCGAATCAGTGGAACGAAACTTTCCCTTGTCACGCACGGAGGATGAAAGTGGGGGGGGGGTCCTAAAATGGACTTTCCCTTCTAGAATTCTCGTCCCTTTGACTTGTAGGCATTGTGCTTTTCTATATCCAAGGCTGCATTGAATGATGTGTTAAGGTCTGTATGACCATAACTCAGGAGCTTGCCTTGGATGTCCGGGTTGAGTCCCTTACGCAAACGAGAGTGTGTGACTTCGGGCATTTCTCGGACGTCACAACGCACCATCATCACATTAAGGAGTCCCATGTACTCTGCTACCAATTTTTCCACCTGACAATGGGTGGCTAACTCGTCGAACATTTGGGTTCGGTGATACGTAGGGACATATTAGTCAGTTAGGAGTGCTTTTATGGCAGCCCACCCAATTGGGGGTACTCCATTCACGATACCTAATCGCCTCTCTTCGTTCAACCAGAATGTTTTGGCCCTTCCCAGAAGTTTCATCCGTGTAACCCGCACCTTCTCATCGTCCGTCAGGTTGTGCCACTCAAAATAGCACTCGATCGTCATGATCAAGTTTAGAAATTCTTTGGGTTCACACATACAATCGTATGATGGTGGATCAATCTTAACTGCCCTCGTTACATCGAACTCTTAAGGGGCTCGAGGAACTTGCTCATCGTCCTGATCACGAGGTTGGTTTTTTGTCTTTCATCTCGTTGGTTGGCGGCCTGGGGTTGGGGACCCAGTCGATTTATCCCAACGTCGTGATTTTGAGGCGCCGCTTGATTTAAAGCCAGCCCTTGTATTAATTTGGTGAGTGCATCGAACCTAATGTTAAACTCTTCCAGAAGCTCCGCGATCATTGTCGGAGCATGCTCATCATCATGGTCGTCTTCCATATTTGAAGTGAAGGAGAATACACCGTGCCAAGCCCTAGTGCGCATGAACAACAGTAGAAAGGTGGTTTTTGACCAGATTAATTTTATAAAGTTGGATTTTTTTAACACTTTCGACTGGGCGAACGAAAATACTTTTTCAGACTTTTGTTCTTAAAAAAATAAGGAGAGTTCTCAGGAATTTTTTTGTAATTTTCTGCAGAATTTTTTTGTTTTGTTTTTACTAATCGGAGACCAAATTTTAGAAATTTCAGGTTTATGTTGTTTATTACGATTCGTGCACAACCAGGTGAGAGTCGAAAACCCTTTGATAGAAAGCTTTAAGGATGGTGTTGATTGAGAAATCAACTCAACCTCACTTTGATAACAAATTTGATGTAGTCCCGTCCTAAAAGATCCTACACGAATGGCGTTTCGATGACTCTCGCTACGTTCAACGCCCTCTATTCCGAACACTAACGAAACGCAGCAAACACAATGGAATTTATTTATCTCTCATGCTAACTTACAGGTAGCCGAACCGAAAGTGGATCGGAGAATGTCTATAGGCCAAAATCCTCTCTGGCTAAAAGGAACAATATTGGTTCTGACGAGCTTGGAGTTGTACCAAAATAGATCCACCAAAGAAATCACGATTCGAAAGTGGTAGGATCTATCCCAACTAAAGAAAAAAAATGAGGATCGCCAGTCCTCTCGGGAGTTTCCGGAAAACCAACAAAAATCACAAATCTAATATGACAAATACGCGAAAATTAAAGCTTCGAAGATCCACGCAAAAATCATCCACCACAAGAACTATCAAAGAAGAAAAATCTCTTGAGTAGGAATTTCTTTACACCTCTCGGAAACATAGATCTGAGAGTTTTGGATCCACAAGAAATAACCGCTCTTCCCACGAAATACGCGGGAAGCACACATCGGATGAAGAACTCGCCCGTCTTCCCCGCTTCACGCCGTGGAAGTTCACCCAAGCCTTTCTTTCTTGCACTTGTATCTTCTCCTCCAAAGTTGGCCAAATTTCTTTGAGATTTTGAAAAGAAATGTTGATGAGAGGATGTAGTAAGGAAGAGGATGAGGGAAGAAAGGTGAAAGAGAGAGAGAGGGGGGGCGTCCAAGAGCTAGAAGGAGGGGAGAACTCCTTGGGCGGCGGCAAAGAGAAAGGGAGGGGGAAGATAGGAAATTTGGTTTTGGAGGAATCTTGTTTGATTTCAATATTAAGTCTAAATGACAATAAGATTTTTGGCCTTCTATAAGGCTTACATCCAAGGGGCTAGTAGCAGCCAATATTTAGTGGCTAAACGCACACCACAAGTTCAAAATGATAGAAATAAAATAGTTTAATACAAACCACATAATTGGATAAATGCAGACCATAAACAGCAAGATAAATTAAATTTAAATCTTGTTGCGTGGGTGAAGATTGTAGCCGTGACCGCTACGACGCCACAAGTCTTTGGCCAGTGGATCATCATCATCTTCCTCCACTACCCCATGATCACTAAGTGTGGCATGGACATCATCTTCATCACCAAGTTGGCCGTTGTGGTGGTCGTCGCCATCAGTTGAGTTCGACGAACGTCGAACAAATTTCCAGACAATTGAAAATCTTCTATGTCTTTAATCTGAAGTAAACATCAGGCAGGTCCATAAAATTTGACACTTGGGGACTGGCCTAAAACCTAGAAAGAAAAAAGCATTGACCCTAACTATACATCATGGGTCAACACAACCTAAGAAGTAACATAGCCCAAATCGAAACAGGGGTTCCAACAGACGATAGCATAATGTCGTCACACCGATAAGCAGAAAGTCTGATGGGTATATCCGCAGCAGTCCCCCATTGACAAGGTGTTACTGCGAATATATCTTCAGAATCAGAAGGGGCAGCTAGTTGAGAGGTGGATGGAACCAATCGGATACCCGGTTCATCATCCTCCTCCAACTAGCGCTGAAATTCTGCGCAATCTTTCAACACGTGCTCGATGTTACGACAACACAAACACTGTTTTCAATAACTCAGTCCCGGTGGGACCGAAGATGAATAAGGAAAAGGTGAAGGCGTAGAAGAGAAGTGATCATAAGACTTGGGTATGGTGTATGAAGTACCATAAGAGACGGTGCTCCATACACTTAACCATGAGAATTATGGTCACTATCATCAGTGGGGAATTCATCACTACCATGCCTATAATCCCCGCACCATCTACAATGGATATTCATATAAGAAAACATTGTGCAACAATAAAGAATTCACGAATAGAATATTCGAAGCAAAAATTAACTACACACTAGCAGATAAAAGAAAATGAATGTCTGTAGCTGAAAAATTTAAACTAGAAAAAGAACAAAGAAAAATAAGCAACAAATTTAAAAACTAAAGCAAAGAAGTAACATGAAATGAACAAATTGAAAAGGGCTTCTATCTCCTATCTCCCTCTCCAAAAACTCACACAACTGTGTTCCCCGACAACGGCGCCAAAACTTGCTGAATTGAACGGCAAGTCTACCGTTCGCACAAGTATTATAAAATGGGTGAATTTACTCAAGTATTTATCTCAAGGGAACACAGTATGGTGGAGTTAACTTTGAGGAGGACTTGAGATTGAAGTCCTTAGGTCGAAGTTTATGAAGGGGGTTTTGATAAAGCTGCGGAAAAAGAAGTAAAACACTAATAAAACTACTATGCAATGTCGATATGCAATGCTTCGCCGGTCAGATGGAAAACTGCACAGGACGCTATGCACTGAAATGCAAGGCGGATGGACGAGTAGGATTTCGGAAGAGGTGGTGAGAACGACGTAATGAGGGTCGTGAGAAACTCTTTCGCTATGCACACCTCTAGCAATCACTAGAGCAGCAGAACAGGATGCAGTGGCCGATGGAAAGGCAGACGCTACTCAAGCAACTAAAGTGGTAAAAAAACAAGTTAAAATAGACATGAAACAAATAATGTTACAACTAAAGTGCACATCATCTACATAAATAGATTTAAACACACATATTCAACAAGAAAGAAAGAACAAGTCAAGAGATCGACCGAATCTGAAGGCTCGTCGAGGGTCGCGGAAGGAATCGTTAGGTTGTCAATCCGCGTCCAAGCTCAGTCCTCAACTATGTCTGGGGTAGAGAAGGTTGTCACTACTTTTTAGTGGGACCTGTCTTCTACATGTCATGATGCGGAATAAGGTGCAACTTCCCTTTGCTTGTTAGTTATGGTGTCAATCTTGAAATGGAGCTTAAAAGATGAAGGAGGAGGCCGAGAGCAACCACAGGCAAGATGTAGGCTTCACGAGCATGGTAAGGGCTTCTCTCCTTAGTGGCAGATGAAGGGCCGAGGTGGGAAAGGGAAGAGCTTTTCCCTAAAATGGCGCAAGGAATTGCTGGAGAAAA